>OY992892.1:19152836-19222836 GCA_963921405.1 Cepaea hortensis
TCTAGAATACAACCTTGTAAAATGACATCTAGAATAGAACCTTGTAAAATGACCTCGAGGATAGAATTATGTAAAATGATATCTAGGATAAAACCATGTAATGTTTAATTTAGTTTAGTCCATGGATCAACATCACTGCACACGGGTGTAACCCATAAGTGCTCGTTCTACTCTTAACTCAAACCTGAGTCTGGAGAAACTCAGCTCAGTGCACGAACTCAGTAGCACCGGCGAGGATCCCGAAATATTTTGGGTAAATTTTTAACTCGAAATTTTGCCCTGGCAGCGGAGGGATGTTTTACGAGCGCAACAATACACACGGGCGTCCGATCTCACTACCCCGAGACCAGCGGAAATTTTATTACTAGAAGTCCACGTGAAAAACATCCCGGTCCTCGCCGGGGCTTGAACCCGGGACCTCCAGCACTCGAGGCAGACACCATACCTCGAGACCACGCCGCCCCCTTGAAAAAACCACGTAAAATGACATCTAGGATAGAACCATATAAAATTACGTCTAGAATAGAACCATGTAAAATGACATACATCATAGAACCATGTAAAATACATCTAGAATAGAACCATGTAAAATGACATATAGAATAGAATCATATAAAATGACATCTAAGTTATAACCATGTAAAATGACATCTAGGATAGAACAATGTAAAATGACATCTAGAATAGTACCATGTAAAATGATATATAGAATAGAACCATGTAAAATGACATCTAGAATATGACCATGTAAAATGACATCTAGAATAGAACCGTGTAAAACGACATCTAAGATATAACCATGTAAAATGACATCTAGAATAGTACCATGTAAAATTATATATAGTATAGAACCATGTAAAATGACATCTAGAATATAACCATGTAAAATGACATCTAGAATAGAACCATGTAAAATGACAAAGATATCATCATCATCATCATCATCTTCCACTTCTGCCGTCAAGCGTCGTGGGGAGGAATAATTTGCGTTCCAGTGCCCGGTGGACGGCACTGGATAGTGTCATTCCGTGTGGTTGTACAATGTCTCTGATGTCGTCAATCCATTTTCTTCTTGGACGTCCTCGTGGTCTCGTCGCAGATGATCTTTGATGTAAGGCCAGTGATGGTAGTTGCTGATGTTGCATTCTAACAACATGGCCAAACCACTTGATCTTCTGTCTTTCAATAAATGTGGCACAAGGTGTTGATCCCACAGTCTGTCTGATAGTAGCATTCCTTACTCGGTCTCGGATTGTTAAGTTGGCAGCTCTCCTCAGGCATCTCATTTCGCAGGTGTTGATCTTGCGAAGGTGTAATTTGGATAAAGTCCAGGTTTGAGATTGGTAGCATAGGGTTGGTGTGAATATGCTGTTTATTATCTGTCGTTTTGCGGACATGGGTATGTTTGGGTGTTTCAGTAAGGGTGACAGTTGATATGTAAGTGCACTAGCTTTTTGACATCTGATTTCAATTTCTCTGTCTAATCTGCCATCTTCTGTGATCATACTTCCAAGGTATTTGAATTCTTTAACTTGTTTCAGAGGTGTGTTATTTATCTGTATACTTAGTGGGCCTGGCGATCTGCTAACTAGCATTACTTCGGTTTTGGCTGTGTTTATACTCATATTGTATCTGCTGCAGGTTGAACTCAGATTAGTAATATGATTTTGTAGTCTGCCCTCGTCGCTGTAAAACAGGCACTGATCATCTGCAAATAGAAGTTCATTTATTCCCTGTGGGTCAGTTGTTTCATCTGGAGTTAAGAGTTCTAAATTTTCTGAATCTGGTCTGTTGAGACTTGCTTCTTTGGAAATTCTGTCCATGTAGATATTGAATAGCAGGGGAGAGAGCACACATCCCTGTCTCACTCCTGTATTGACTGTGAACATAGATATAACCATGTAAAATGACATCTAGGACAGAACCTTGTAAAATGACATCTAAGATGTATCTGCATGTAACATTAAATCTAGGATAGAACAAGGTATAATGACATCTAGGGTATAATTACTTAGTTTCACAGCTAGGATAGAAACACACTTATTGGCATGTGAGGTAAGAATCATGTTATTTGAAAGCTGAAATAGAACCGCACAAAATGAAATCATAGACACGATTTTGAGGAGTCCGTCTGTCTGTCTTTCTGTCAACTTAATTATCTATCAACCTACCTTCTACGCACCTACCCCATACCATCACAACTGTGTGTCGGTCTGTTCGTTGGTTAGTCTATGTATGTCTGTCTGTCTCTGTGTGTATGTGCGTTTGTGTGTATGTAAATGTAAATGTGCGAATGTGTGTATATATATGTATATTTGTTTGTCTATCTGCATCTATTCTGTCTGTGTGGTGTCTGTTTGTATATGTTTGTCTGTCTTTCCATCCATCCATCCATCCATCCATCCATCCATCCATCCATCCATCCATCCATCCATCCATCCATCCATCCATCCATCTTCTATCTGTTTGTCTGTATATCATTTTACCTAGGTGCCTATATAGCTACCTAGGTACCTAACTAACTACCTGCCTACTTATTACTTACCTAAATACACATCTAAAAATCTACCTGTCAGGCTGTCTGTCTATGTGTAAATCTGCTATCTACCTAAGTACGTACGTACCTACCCATCTACCTACCTAGCTACTTACCCATCTTCCACCTACCTACTGATCTACCTTTCTATCTACCTGCCTACTTACCTACCTACCTAGATGCCTACTTACTTATCTACCTAACTGTCAGTCTGTCTTTTGGCCTATCGATCGACTGGTGTGTGTGTCAACTTGGATGAAGCACTCGCTTCCACTACAACCTAATTTGCATCAACAAATGATTTAACAAGACAATTTTAAACCATAGAGCCAGGTTGGATCAATAACGTGACATGACACTCAATGATAATGTGCAACATTACAAGTCTCAACAGTTTAGTCAATGACAAAAACCTCCACGCTGCACTACGAATGCCATCAGTCTCCTGGGATATAAACACCATATTGAATTCGTATCATGACGTTAACCTGCATGGGATATAAATGTCATGTTGTTTCGATATCATGACATTATTGTTAATGGGACACAACATTATGAAGAATCTATAGCATTCCATAAACATATGGTTTAAATATTATATTGATCCACATACTGACATGAAACCCCATGAAATATAAATATCACGTTGCAGCAATATAAATAGCACGCTGGAGAAATATCATAACATTAACCTCCAAGTAATATAACTATCTTTCTCGATCGATATCGTGAATTCAACCCTTATGTAATATGAATGTAATATAAAATCAAACACATTACACAAACCACCGAGTAAAATAGATATCATTTTGTATCAAAAACATTACATAAACCTGCATGTAATATAAATATCATATTGGATCGAAAACATTACATAAACCTCCTTGTAATACGTGTATATAAATAATGTGGTATCAACCTGCGGGGAGAATTAACTAATGTTACGAGAGATTAATAAATAATACACCACCGTAGATGGTATATACATATCACATTAAATAGATGAACCAACATAAAAGTTCATGGGGAATAATTATCACGTCCAATCGATAACGTGACATCACCCTCTGTGGGCTATAAATAGAATGTTTGATTGATAATACGATATCAGCCTCCATGTAATATAAATATAATATTGGGTCGATAACATGATATCAAACTTGATGTGATATAAATATAATGTTGGATATATAACATTGCATTTATCACGTTTGATGGATAAGCGTACGATTATTATATCCAGTGAAGCCTGGTGTAAGGGTATCGATTTAAAATATTTATATTACATGCAGATTGATGCAATGTTATCTATACAACATTATATTTATACCCCATACAGTTTGATGTCGTGCTGGATCGATAACGTGACATTACCAGCCATGTGATATTGAAATAAAGTTGGAGAGATAAAGTGACATCAAACCTAGATGGGATATAAATATAATGTTGGGTCGATAAACTGACATCAAATTTAATGGGATATAAATAGAATTTTGAGTCGATAAAATGACATCAAATTTCATGGGAAATAAATATAATGTTGGGTCGATAAACTGACATCAAATTTCATGGGATATAAAAATAATGTTGGGTCGATAAACTGACATCACATTTCATGGGATATAAATGTAATGTTGGGGCGAAAACTGACATAAAATCTCATGGGATATAAATGTAATGTTAGGTCGATAAATTGACATCAAACTTAACGGGATATAAATATAAGATTGGATAGATACGGGTTTTGTTCAGTGAGAATCCGGATTTCCTCAGGATAACCCAAAGACAAAATTAATTAAGTTTAGTAACTACTCAAAAGGGAACACCATACATCAGACATATGGTGATGGAATGGGCAAGTATCAGTAATTTTCTCGCGCTTCGCTTTGTTTTTGTTAAATGGCGTCGGAAAGTTGATTTCAGTGCTGGAACAACGTATTGTAGTGAAACTGTTGGTGATAGAAGGCTAAAAACATGATGTAATTAATCGTCAACTATCATGTGTGCTTGGAGAACAAGCTGTAGAAAGTTCAATAGTGTTTGATTGGTCTAAACTCTTGCGTGAAGGTCCATCTAAGATAAGTCCGACAAAGATGTCACTTCTTAAAACGAACGAACGAAAGAACACACTTTATTTTCAAAGGGTTAAGAATTTGGCACGCAGGCCCGTCTAACATTCGACACACGACAACGTGAGACCCCGTACAGCCCTCAAAACCAAGGCAATTATTGACCAACTCCATTGGAAGAACTGCCAAAAGCACTTTGCAGTCCTGAAATTGGCTCCCTGTGATCTTGAAGTTTTAGGCCCTCTGAAATAGCATCTCGAAGGACACAAGTTGGACTTGAATGACGAAGTGCGTCAGATAGTTCCCCAATGGCTCAAGAACCAGCCAAAAGTATGTAATGCTGCAGGAATATACAGAAGCTTGTCGCCCGATGGGGAAAATGTGCTAGAGTGGTAGGTGAGTATGTCGAACCTTAGTATAGGTAATTTCAATTCATCACTCATAGTCATCTAGAGATAATATCAGTCCGGATACTTAACAGCGACCCTCGTAAGATGGCATCAACCTCCGTTTATTATAAATACCATGTCGCATTGATATCTTCACATTAACTGCTATAGGATACAATAATCATATTGAATAGTCAAACTACCATCAAACTTCGTGTAATATAATTATCATGTTCGATCGATCACATACATTATCCTCCATAGGATATAAATATCATGTAGGATCGCTAGTATAGCATCAAGCTTTATGGGATATACATATCATCTTGGATTGCTAGTATAGCATGAAGCTTCGTGGATATAAAAATCATATTGAGTTTATAACATGACATCAAACATCACGGGATATAAATATCATGTTTAGTCAATAATATGATATCAGCTTCAGTTGGATATTTCAGAAATAATATGATTACTCTACCACCGTTAAAAACAATTTTTATTTCTTCAAATGTGACTATTTTTTTCACATTTATAAAGTTCCCTCTCAGTCTCTTCAGTAGACCATCTGTTTAACCAAGTGGTTTTACTAACAAGCCTCATTACGAGGGAGCTTCAAATTAAAACCTTAAAAGTGTGATTGAAATTACAATAACCAAGCTATTGTCCTGTGGCCTGTCAATATTGTTGTTAAGGATATTAAGAGTGTGTAGCACGTGACATCACGTTGCAAACGAACGCGGTGACATCATAAGGACAGTTTAAAGATGTCCTATCCACTGTTGACATAAAAAAAAAATTAGCAGAGTTCTGTTATCCGTTTTTTTAAGCAGTGCAGGGGTAAACACCTATAGACATTCATGGGCGAATGAAGGTGCAGTATGGTGATGCATGCCTGTCAGTCCAGCAAGTGTATAAGTGGAGTAGGAAGTTTCCAAACGGCGTGACTACTTTGGCAGACTGTTCACGACCAGGTCAGGCACACCGAGTAGTGACCCCAAAGTCCATTTTCCTAGAGGAATCCAAGCACGTTAAGCACAGTGGTGATTACATCGAAAAATGATATATGTGTTTTTTTTGTTTTTTTTAATCTTTTTTTCAGAATCATACTCACCCCCCCCCCCCCCCCCCATTCCACCCCCCCCCAAAAAAAAAAAAAATTATGTTTTTATTTGAAGCCCCCTCGAACATGCAACCGAAATATAATTCACCCAGTCACGTCTGGAGTAATCACAATGTTTGGCTTAACGGTCGACTTAAAACAGCAGTAAGTCAAACGTTCTTTGCTGTTGAACCAATGATCAGATGCAAAACCACCTCGAAACCTACTCCATTTGTAGAAAAAAAAGAGGATCGTCTCCGTACACTAAATCGAACTGTATTGATCAATTTCAGTATGAGTGCCAAGCAACTTACACAGGTAGGACGAAAAGACCATTACCAAATCGAGTAGCCAGCGTATATACCAGTGTGAGTAGAAATTAGAGTTAATCCTTTTTCATGACTCCCTATGCAGTCAAAAAGCTATGAACAGTCCTCCTCGTCCATTTCTCAACTCATGAACTATGGCCATAGCGTGAACAATGAAAAACTGTTTCGTATACTGTATTCGACGAACAATAAACGACTGCTCAAATACAGTGAGGCGTTAACAATTGGTCGGTTCAAGCCGGTATTATGCAAACTGAAAGAATTCGTGTTAAATTTGAAATGATCGTGGAGATTAAGAGATGGTCCACATTCGAACAATACCTGTGACTGTGTGTTTTAAATTGTTTCAGCTTAAGTATTATTCATTTGTTCACTTCATATGATATTTAACTCTGCAGTATGCACCTGACAAGATGCAGCGAAATACGCCAGGAAAATCATGTTATCATTTACTCGATTTTTATTTCTAATTATCTATATCTTCCCTCTATGCAATTTTATAACTAACGGTTGTGACCACCCATATAATGTTGTTAATGTTGTACCTGATTTCGTGTGTGAGACAGGAGAGCAATGTTATCAGCGAAGTGCAGGTCGCAGAGCTGCTTTGTCAGGGAAATCCACTGAATTCCATTTCTGGCAGTGCTTGTTATTGTCTTCATAATCCAGTCTATAGTCAGTAACAATAAAAAGGGTGTCTCCATTAGTGAGATATATCGCCCACCTAAACCCACAACAATGGAACATTCACATAATTCCTACCTACACAGTACAGTAGCACAATAGAAGTTAGACATTGTTAGTTAGTCAGTCGTGGTTCCAACTTCACGGCAAAGAGTCGCCCCCCTTATGCTCCGTTCCTGTGCTAGTGAATAGTAAATGAAAGTTTCCTCACTGCCCCATATAAAAAGTTCAACAGACAAACCAACAGCCCGCACAATTGGGTCAAATAACGCACACACACAAACATGTCTGACCGCTATGTTGGGTCTAGTGCAAGTTACATGTAGTCCCATAGCACATGTTGTCCTTGGAGTGTTACATGTTACACATTGACACATTCTTTGACTATGGGGGGAAAAGGGGGGGGGGTGACATGTTCTTGACCATGGGTTGGGGTGACATATTCTTGATCATCGGGGGGGGGGGGTGTGACATTTTCTTGACCATGGGGGGCGTGACATATTCTTGACCATGGGTGGAGGTGACATATTATTGATCATCGGGGGTGGGGGGGGGGTGACAAATTCTTGACCATGGGTAAGGGGTGACATATTCTTGACCATGGGGAGGGGCGTGAAATATTCTTGACCATGGGGGGGGGGCGTGAACAATTCTTGAACATGGATGGGGGGTGACATATTATTGATCATCGGGGAGGGGGGTGACATATTCTTGACCATGGGTGGGGGTGACATATTCTTGATCATGGGGGGGGGGGGGGTGACATATTCTTGACCATGAATGGGTGGTGACATATTCTTGACCAGGGGGGCGTGGCACATTCTTGACCATGGGTGGGGGGGGGTGACATATTCTTGATCATCGGGGTGGGGGGGGGGGGTGACATATTCTTGATCATCGGGGTGGGGGGGGGGTGACATATTCTTGACCATGGGGGGGGGCGTGACATATTCTTGACCATGGGTGGGGGGGGGGTAACATATTCATGATCATCAGGGGGGGGGGGGTGACATATTCTTGACCATGGGTGGGGGTGACTTATTCTTGACCATGGGGGGGGGCGTGACATATTCTTGACCATGGGTGGGGGTGAAATATTCTTGATAATCGGGGGGGGGGGAGTGACATATTCTTGATCATCGGGGGGGGGGGTGACATATTCTTGATCATGGGTGGGGGAAGGGAGGTAGAGGAGTGACATATTCTTGACCATGAGTGGGGCGTGACATATCCTTGACCATGGGTTGAAGAGAGGGGGGGGGGCGTGACCAGTTCTCTTCCTCGTCGTCTTTCCTTCCCAGACAAATCTGAGACACAACTTAAAATTGTCTGGTTTGTCTTAAAATTGTCTGGTTTGTCTTAAAATTGTCTGGTTTGTCATAAAATTGTTTAGCTTGTCTTAAAATTATCTGATTTGTTTTAATATTGCCTGGTCAGTCTTAAAATTTTCTGGTTTGTCTTAAAATTGTCTAGTGCCAATTTTTATGAAGCTGGGTCGACCCTAGAACTATACCGACGAAAAAATCTACCTCTGCTGGGGATTGAACCCAGGCTACTGGGTCAAGTATGTTAGGAATGATTAGTTAATAGACATGGTTGGGTGGCCCCTCTATAGTATACATAAGATACTGGAATAACCATAGTTGAGGCTTGTTAAAACCTACGAGAAATACCTTTACAAACATTGATCAAGTAGATTCAGTACTCGTGTGGCAAAAAAGAAATTCATCTACGAACAGGACAACCTAACATACAGATTCATACTCTGGACATTTCTTCATAAGCAGAGCCACCTAACATACAAACACATATACTCATAATTCCTTCATAAGCAGGACCACCTAAGCAGCAGCCACGTAATAAGGACATTCCTTTATAAACAGGACCACCTAAGCAGCAGCCACGTAATAAGGACATTCCTTTATAAACAGGACCACCTAAGCAGCAGCCACAGAATATTGACATTCCTTCATAAGCAGGACCACCTAAACAGCAGCCACATACACTGGCTAATCCTTCATACTCTGGACTACCTAGGCAGCAGAAACATACATTGGACATTCCTTCATAAGCAGGACCATCTCACGGGCAGTCACAAAATCTGGACATTCCTTCATAAGCAGGATCACCTCACGGGCAGTCACATTCTCTGGACATTCCCCCACGGGCAGTCACATACTATATCCATTCCCCCACGGGCAGTCACATACTATATCCATTCCCCCACGGGCAGTCACATACTATATCCATTCCCCCACGGGCAGTCACATACTATATCCATTCCCCCACGGGCAGTCACATACAATATCCATTCCCCCACGGGCAGTCACATACTATATCCATTCCCCCACGGGCAGTCACATACTATATCCATTCCCCCACGGGCAGTCACATACTATATCCATTCCCCCACGGGCAGTCACATACTATATCCATTCCCCCACGGGCAGTCACATACTATATCCATTCCCCCACGGGCAGTCACATACTATATCCATTCCCCCACCGGCAGTCACATACTATATCCATTCCCCCACCGGCAGTCACATACTATATCCATTCCCCCACCGGCAGGCCCATACTCTGGTCACTAATGTATTGTGTGCCTTATTTAGATATATAGTAACAATATAGGACCTGTTTCTACAGTTTGAGGTGAATTTGATATATGGTGCTTATTTCACATTTCTTGTACATCAATCGTCACTCGATGACCCATTTGATCAGTATCACTGCGGCCGTCTATATTTTCCAGAACATACCCCGGTACCCCTTTTAAGCAGAGTCCACCTAAGAGAAAAAGTTAATTGAAAAAAAGTCATTCTTCGGTGGGAATTACAACCCATGGTCACCAGCGCAACAACTTGCCACCGTTCCACCGCGCCTCCCGACATATGTTTTTTTTTGGTGTGTGTTCGCATATCCTTTACAGGACATCGCTGTCAACATTAGCATCTTTCAGCTGATTGTTGATTTCTTGGCAAGATTACGCTCAGTAGTTTGCCATTGCTTTCTGAGCGACCGGCTCACATACCCCGTAAGTTACCGACGCGGAGAGAACCGCTACCAACTTTCGCTCACGGTTCTATGAGGATGACGTGGTCAGTTTCAAGCTGGCGGCCTTTACTCCCCAAGCTGGCGGCCTTTACTCCCCAAGCTGGCGGCCTTTACTCCCCAAGACTCTTTCTAGTACCCATTTAAGGCTGGATCAACCGGGTCACACTTACAAATAATGTCTCGATGCGAATTCGAACCCCATGATGATCGTAACGACATGCCAGTGCCTAGTCACTACACCACCCTGGCTTCCTGGTCAATTGTATTACATAAATAAAGCATAACAACAAATGGACGATGTAGTAACGAAGTTATAGATGGGTTCTAAGATTATCTTGGGCACAGAAAAGAACAAATGCATCCATACGAAAAGATGTGAATATTGAAGAAAGTTGGCTAGTAAAGATTATAAAACAAAGAAAAAAAATTGATATATTTTGGTTACTTGAAACGTCATGAAAATTTGGAGAGAACAATAATAGAGAGGTATATGCGCGGGAAGAGAGGAAGTGGAAGGCTAAAGAGAAGATGGGTACAGGATGTGGCAGATAATTTCCTGATGGGTGTATCGGACGAGGGACATCTTGCTTATGACCGAGAAATTTCCGGGAAGTTGTTATGGGAGCGAAGCTCTGTAAAGTACATGCTACTGGATGCATGGGTAAGAAAGTTAGGTGTAGAATAGCTCAAGTAAAGACAGCATTTCGCAAGATGAAAAATATTCTCTGCAATTTATCTTTGTCCTAATGAAGTGAGGAAAAGAGTTCTTAAGAGCTATATTGATCCAATCCTGATGTATGAAAGTGAATCGTGGACAATTAACAGACAAGTGAGGAATTATGTGGAAGCTCTTGAGAAGTGGTTTTATGTAAAATCACGAGAACACGGTGGACGTATGGGACAAAATAATGAAGAAATCTGGAAAGAAGTTATCCTAAAAGTGAAATGGTTACCATCATCACAATTAGACAGTTCACATTCTATGGGCATGCCATGACAAGGGTACAGCTGGAGTACGTCGTCACAACGAGAAGGCTGGTGGGGAAAAAAGGCAGAGGAAGACCAAGAAAGAAGATGCCGAACAGTTTGACATCATGGCACGGAAGAAAGTTGGTATCAGATATGACTGAAAATACAAGATACTGAAGGCTGTGGAGAGGCAAGATCACCACCGCCACACGGCATAAGAAGAATAATGCAATGTAATAAACATAAAAGAGTTCTTGCATGTTACATAGAACCAATTTTAATATACGGCTGCAAATACTGGACAATAAGTAAACAGGCGAAAAAATCCCCGGAAGACTTGGAGATGTGGTTTTATAGAAGAATGCTGAACATTAATTGGACAGCCACAATGAGCAATCTGGACACTTTGAGGAAAGCTAAGTCCCAAAGACAACTTATCATAAACATCAGAGAGAAGCAGTCATCATCTTAGGCCACATTATGAGAAAAAAAAAAAACTGAAACATGTTGTGACAAGTCGAAAGATTTCCGGAAAGATAGATAGAGGAAGGCAGCCTGAGCAAATTCTTGAGTCTTGTGTCGTAGCTCTGAAGAGAGTCAACACACGAAATGATCCATGCCGTCTTAGATCGTAATTTGTCGAGGGGCATCATCGCCAATATTAGCCGGCAAGGCACTTGATAATGATTAAGAAACTTACAGATCAGACCAGTAACCGTTTTCGCAGCGAAGATTGATCACAGTGGAGCTTCTTCAGTCTTCTTTCACCCTTTTTGTCCAATGGGAGCTTAGACCCCAAAAAGGTTTTGAGAGTACTCTATCTCACGGCATTCACGTGCATACATAATCGCCATGTCTGCACCTGGATGTCTTAACCCTCCCTCTTGTATCGCTGTTATACTCACTGAAGTTTCACGTCGACATTTCCATCCATAATATTGTTAACACGCTTGACATATTTTAGTTTCGCAATATTAATCAGGTTTCCCAATTGTCTGTTATTCTTGGTTATATCACCGAGTTGGGTACCTCATTCCGTGCCGATGACGTGTTAGCTCAAGAATCGTAACAGCGAATTTTGTACCACTACAGAGTGGAGAAATCATGACGTCAATCGAAGCGAGGTTTGAAAACCATAAAGTATAAACATTCTAAGATTTCACATACATTTCTGTTAGCTTATATATCTGCTTACTGAGTATTGAAAGGTGTTAAAAAACAACTGCAGTTGTCTTCAATTATCATCACAACTGGCATCTGAAAACGTAGCTGCTGCGTCGCTGAACAAAGAATACACGTACTTAAGCTGAACAGATTAGTCACTCGTGTGCTATTATATCAGCCAATCCATACCAATAAATAAATGGATTGAATACTGAAACAGATCCAATGGCTTCTAGTGTTCTTGCGTAATACGTCATGCCAACCCTCATCTGCTAACGAAACAAAAACATTAACCTGACCTGACATTGACCCTTTGAAACATTCACATGACCTGACATTGACCCTAGTTTGTAGTTTGCGGTGTTTGGTTTGCATTAGATAATTTTTTATTGGGGAGGTGGTGGAAAATTTCCAATATCTTGGGTCATTAACTACCAACAATGGGAACAATGAAATAAATTAAAAGACGAACACCTATTGCTCTTCAAAAACTAAAGCGACTGAATAAATTGTGGAGTGGGACAGGTAGAACTACACAAATTAATTTTTTAAGAGCAAGCATCTTTCGCAATGCAACATACGCCTGTGAGATATGGACACTTACTAAACAAGATGAAGAGCGCATAAATGCCTTAGAAAATAAAAGCTATACATATGAGTTCTAAGAATATCTTGGATACAGAAAAGAACAAATGCAGCCATGGGACAAGAACTGAATATTGAAGCAGACTGGCTACTGAAGACGATACAACAAATAAACTTGAAATATTTTGGACACTTGAAACTTGTACGGGAATTCACAATCAACATGTTTGCCTGTTTGTGAGTTTCTAAGAATAAACAGCCTCAACATGTTTGCCTGTTTGTAAGTTTCTAAGAATAAACAGCCTCTCCTGCCTGTTTGTGAGTTTCTAGGCAATTTTGCGTTATATAGTTAGACATTACTTTCTGACCGACTGACGCTCATAACGTTGTTAAAAGCAACACAAAGCGGTCTGCTTCCAAATCGCATGCAGCTGCTGTCAAATCCGTTATGCAGGACCCCTTATATACATGTGTCAGCCAGACGTAGGAAGGATCCAAACATGTGATTTATCCTCCATTAGGCCTGACGTAATGAAGGATCCAAACATGTGATCAATAATACATTTATTCTTTATTTCAGAATATATTCACACAAAAACAAAATAAAATCATTTAAAGTTTGCATTTGTAGCCCCTTCGTAAAATGGTCATAGACGGGTCTTCTTAAGACATCACAGAATAAGACACCTTGTCGTGAGTTGCTTGAGATCTTATTGGTTGAAGCGGGAGAATAATTCAATTCATGTATGCGTCCTATTTTATAATCTGTTTTTGTAGTGGTGGCATTTTCAACTGAAGTTGATCACAAGTAATACGTTTCAAATTGCATTGCCCAGTCGTAACCCAAAATATACTCTCAAAAGTGTCTTATAGAAGGCAGTTTCATGAGCTTGTACCCAAAGGTTGGATGACACCAGAGTCGTGGATCAGCTCTGTGTTTTGTCCCGACCATGCTAAGTGATCAATTCGTCCAGATATACAATTGTGTGCCTTCGGATTGTTCTTTTCCCCTCAATCTTGCCAGTTGTCACCAAATGCTCTAATTTATTCCACCTCATAACGTACCCACAATTATTTTACTGTCTATGTCTGATTTCTCTAATCAGTTTACGGTTTTTATATGCCTGTTTTAGGACTTTCTCGTTGGTTGTTCTGTCTGTCCATGGTATTCATTGCATTTTCCTCAGAAACCCAATGTTAACAATGTCTTTTTGTGCGTCTGCTCATCTAATGTTAACAATGTTAGTTTGCGTCTCTGTTCACTTAATGTTAACAACACTTACCATAATAAATGCCAATGTTCGGTTGACGTCTGGAAACAAACGAAAATATTTACGTGTCTATTGAACATATCCAAGCAGCATGAAATTTGCAACTGACGAATATTTCTCCTGCCTCGAATAAGCGTAAGAGAAATCCGAATTTCACTGTCATTATTTACTTTAGAAGTAACTAAATATACAGTCGGGGTAATAAGAGTTAAAATGTAAGCTTTATTTCTTAAATATACATATACATCTGATAGATGGTTTATAATACAGACTACACTGTAACATCAGTCGGAAGATGTGACGCACCGATAAAGAAAAGAACGGTTATACCAGAGTAAGTTAATAAGTAAGTCACAAATGTCTGTAGAAAGATAACTACATATTATAACAACTTGAAACCTGTTTATTTTTATACATACATTGTCCCTTTATTTCTCAACATAATTTCCACCAACATTGATGCACTTATCCCATAGTTTTATCAGTCCTCCCAAACCGGCTGCATAGAACTGCGTGCTTTGTTTTCATTTCCCGCTATCCCACAGAACTGTGTGACTTACTTAATGACTCGCCCTCGTAGCTTTTTCTACCCAGCTATGCACCGCTTTACGGGACGAACATTTGTCAGCATAACACTGAAAACCCACCTTGGCGAGAGACATTTCGCGAATGACGCCAAAGTTGCATGTGAAGTGAAAACGTGGTTTAGAAAACAGAGCACGCAGTTCCATGCTGCCTATTTGGGAGGACTGATAAAACGATGGGATAAGTTCATCAATGCTGGTGGAAATTATGTTCAGAAATAAAAGGACAATGCATGTACAAAAATAAACTGCTTTCAAGTGGTTATCATATTTAGTTATTTTTCTACAGCCATTTATGACTTACTTATTAACTTACCCTCGTATTAGTAGATTCAGCGCCAAAGAATAAGTAGGAGTCAAACAAACACTAATCGATGGCATCAAATGGGAAGTTATGGCTTAAAAGGTGATAATATGGTAACAGACATGTTGTATTATATATACACGGTGTTTGTAAAGTCTGACTACACTTTGTATGTAGAACAGTTGTTTGTTGGAGAGTATGTTTTCCGTTTGCAAGACGGAAAACATACTCTCCAACAAATAACTATTCTACATACAAAGTGTAGTCAGACTTTATAAAAACCATGTACAATTAAAAGATGTTGAATAGGGAACACTACTGTATTGATATGTTAACTATAGTTTGATTTATAAGCCCATGGCAGTTACGGGAAGTGTGAATAAGACAATTTATCATCCCATGGCACTTACTCAGTTAACCGATTGTCTGAAACAGAGTGGACAATGTTATGACCAACAGAAATGTAACAAGTACACAAATCCAGCCGTTGCAACTGTGTGCACTTGCTTGTGTTCGTGCGCGCGCGTGCGTGTGTGTGTGTGTGAGTTTGCATATGTTTGTATGTGTGCATGTATGTTTGTGTGTTTGTGTGTATGAGTTGCGTGTGCTTGTGTGTGTGTGTGTGTGTGTGTGTGTTTGCGTGTGTTTTTGTGTGTGAGTTGCGTGTGTTTGTGTGTGTGTGTTTGTGTGTGTGTTTGCGTGTGTTTGTGTGTGTGTGTGTTTGTGTGTGAGTGTGTGTCTGTGTGAGTGTGTGTGTGTGTTTGCGTGTGAGTGTGTGTTTGTTTGTGTGTGTGTTTGCGTGTGTGTGTGTGTGTGTGTGTGTGTGTATAGGTGTAGGTGTGGAGGGGGAGGGAAGAGGGGGTGAGGGATCATCTTCTGTATGGACGTCAATGCTGAGAACAATGAGTAATGAAATCGTGAAGAAATTTGAGATCGTTGAGTTATGGTAATTTAATTTTTTTTGTTAGAAGAATGTTGAGAATATCGTGGACAGACAATTAGAAGGCAAATGAAAAATTATGTGGAGGATAGAAAGCTGTTTCATAGGAGAATGATGAGAACACATGACTGAAAGTAAGAGCAATGACGATATCGTTGAAGAAGTTAACTCACAAAAAAGATTGGATTTCTCATATCAGAAGAGGACAGTTCGCATTCTTTGGGCATGTTGTGAGAAGGGGAGAGCTGGGGTATGTCGTCACAACGGGAAGATGGAGGGGGGAGGAGAGGCAAGGGGGAGACCGGGAGAGAAGATGCTGGACAGTTTGACATCATGGCATGGAGGAATATCAGTGTCAGAAATAGTTGACAGCATAGGGCTGTGGACAGACATGATCACCAACGACACACGGCGTGGACTATCAGAAAAAGATAGTGGTCAGAGAAGAAATCATACATTGCTATATTTAGAACTGTCGGTGTCACAAGAGCTCCCATTTAAACCACATGGTCAAGACAGATAGACCAACACATGGTCAAGACAGGTGGCAATCTACCTCATGGTCAAGACAGATAGTCCACCCCCTGGTCAAGGCATGTGTCAGTCCACCACATGGTCAGGCCAGGTAGTCCACCACATAGTCAAGACAGGTATTCCACTCCATGGTCAAGACAGGTAGTCCAACACGTGGTCAAGACAGGTGTCAGTCCACCCAATGGTCAAGACAGGTAGTCCAACACGTGGTCAAGACAGGTAGTCCACCACATGGTCAAGATAGGTAGTCCAACACGTGGTCAAGACAGGTGGTAGTCCACCACATGGTCAAGATAGGTAGTCCACCACATAGTCAAGACAAGTGGTAGTCCACAACATGGTCAAGACAGGTAGTCCACAATATGGTCAAGACAGGTAGTCCACCACATGGTCAAGACAGGAAGTCCACCACATGGTCAAGACAGGTAGTCCACCACATGGTCAAGACAGGTAGTCCAACACGTGGTCAAGACAGGTAGTCCACCACATAGTCAAGACAGGTGGTAGTCCACCACATGGTCAAGACAGGTAGTCCACCACAAGGTCAAGACAGGTAATCCAATACATGGTCAAGACAGGTGTCAGTCCACCCAATGGTCAAGACAGGTAGTCCACCACATGGTCAAGACAGGTAGTCCACCACATGGTCAAGACAGGTGTCAGTCCACCACATGGTCAAGACAGGTAGTCCACCACATGGTCAAGACAGGTATTTCACCACATGGTCAAGACAGGTGTCAGTCCACCCAATGGTCAAGACAGGTAGTCCACCACATGGTCAAGACAGGTAGTCCAACACGTGGTCAAGACAGGTAGTCCACCACATAGTCAAGATAGGCAGTCCAACACGTGGTCAAGTCAGGTGGTAGTCCACCACATGGTCAAGACAGGTCGTAGTCCACCACATGGTCAAGACAGGTAGTCCACCACATGGTCAAGACAGGTAGTCCACCACATGGTCAAGACAGGTAGTCCACCACACGGTCAAGACAGGTAGTCCACCACATAATCAAGACAGGTGGTAGTCCACCACATGGTCAAGACAGGTAATCCACCACATGGTCAAGACAGGTAGTCCACCACATGGTCAAGACAGGTAGTACACCACATGGTCAAGACAGGTATTTCACCACATGGTCAAGACAGGTAGTCCACAACATAGTCAAAACAGGTGGTAGTCCACCACATGGTCAAGACAGGTAGTCCACCACATGGTCAAGACAGGTAGTCCACCACATGGTCAAGACAGGTAGTCGACCACATGGTCAAGACAGGTAGTCCACCACATAGTCAAGACAGGTAGTCCACCACATGGTCAAGACAGGTAGTCCAACACGTGGTCAAGACAGGTGTCAGTCCACCCAATGGTCAAGACAGGTAGTCCACCACATGGTCAAGACAGGTAGTCCAACACGTGGTCAAGACAGGTGTCAGTCCACCCAATGGTCAAGACAGGTAGTCCAACACGTGGTCAAGACAGGTGGTAGTCCACCACATGGTCAAGACAGGTAGTCCACCACATGGTCAAGACAGGTAGTCAAACACGTGGTCAAGACAGGTAGTCCACCACATGGTCAAGACAGGTGGTAGTCCACCACATGGTCAAGACAGGTAGTCAAACACATGGTCAAGACAGGTAGTCAAACACATGGTCAAGACAGGTAGTCAAACACATGGTCAAGACAGGTAGTCCACCACATGGTCAAGACAGGTGGTAGTCCACCACATGGTCAAGACAGGTAGTCAAACACATGGTCAAGACAGGTAGTCCACCACATGGTCAAGACAGGTGGCATTTATATTATATATCAACACTGGAGGTGGGATAGAGACATTATTCTTTTGTGGATAAATGCTAGACAAAAGAGGCAACAGAAGGCAATGTTAGGCAATGGGGTGGGGGAAGAGGGGGGGGGGGGGGGGAGAAAGGCAATGGAAGGTGACGGAAGGCAAAGCAAGATGTAGGTGGACAGCTAATATAATAATAAAATAGCTGACAACAATTAGTGACATCAATAGTCAAAACTTCATCAACATAACAAATGACAGAGTAGAACGAGAGCCAAGTAGAGAAATAATGAACAAATACCTATATTGTGTTAAACAATTACATAAAACTATAGATTGTAGCAGATAACATTATACAAACATTTGACGTTACTAGCAGGTCGAGCTTAAAGTTATCGGAACACTTACAGTGCAGGCTATCGGGACCCTGAATTTGAAGCTATTGGGACACAGAAATTAAAAGGTATTGGACACCTAATTGAAAGTTATTGGAACACCAAATTTAAAACTATTAGGTCACCGAATTTAAAGCTATTTTGACACTGAATAGAAAGTTATAGGAGCACCTATTTTAAAGCTATTTTGATACAGAATTGACAGTTATTGGGACATATAATTTAAAGCTAAGGGGACGTCTAATTTAAGCTAGTTTGACACTAATCTAAAACCGTCACTTGATATGTAAAGAAGGAGAAAACGTGGTGCTTACTGGACAAATTATGCGAAAGTTAGTGTGCTATATGACTCGCGACCAACAAGGAATGCAGGTGTCAATGGCAATGGGTGTGTGCTCAAGCGCTGGTCTTGGCATGTTTGCAATTGACTAGTCTTCAGTTTTAAAATTGTCCACGACCTTTTTATGGACATCTGGATACAGCAAATAAGTTTATAATGGTGATTAAAAATGTTCCATTACCTTTTAATGAACACGTAGATACAGCGAATAAGTTTATAATGGTGATTAAAAATGGCCCATTACCTTTTTATTAACACCTGGAAACAATGACTAAGTTTATACATCGTGATTGAAAAGTTGCATTACCTTAAATGGACATCATATTATAATGGATAAAACGAATAGATTAATAATGGTGCTTACAAAAGATCCGATACCTTTGTATGAACATTTATAAACGACGAATAAATTTATAAATGGTGCTAATATGTAAACAAGTTCGGTACATTAAGTGGCTTAAGCATTAATAGAATTGCTATTTTATTTTGCAATTAAACGCTAGCGAACCACACAGTGCATATAAATATATAATTGATACCGCTATTTAACCTGCATCTGTGGGTTTGGGAACAGTGAAATAAATCAAGGGCGATTTGGAATCAAACCGCTTTGCGTTGATTTCGTTAGAATGAGACGTCGACCGTTCAGAAAACAAACTACTGTACTAATATTGCTTAGTAAATCACTATCGCTAACGCATGCTAGGGTTGACAGAAACGTCCTGTAAAGGACGCTCACATACCTTTCCCCCCTGTAATTTAAGAAAAATATATGCACTATTTTGAGCCAAAGTAAGCACAATATAAATTCTAACGATGCGATTAATCAATTGCGATGCTACGCGGACAAACACGGTACAAGTATGTTTAATCCTACATTTGAAATCAACAACAAAAACACAGATTTCATAATACCGCACACACGAAATGATTTAAACATATTCAGTTGTAAATTTTAAATATATATATATATATATATGTTCTTTCTATAGAATCCGTCCGGCACAGAACACAACTAACACACAAAAGCGGCCAGGCAACCCCAAAGGAATCAGTTTTATTCAACGTTTTGACGTCATCAGCACATAAATAGCCACGACGCGCTAACGGAAAACACCTCGTGACGTCAAAGGGTAGTCTCATATTAAATCGAATGAGAGGTGAATTGAAGGCAACCTGTGAGATTTCATGTGCTATTTATAGGAGAAAATAATTTTGCCGTAACTCAACACCAGAAGCTATCACCCCTGCACACACATTACACGCACGCGGGACGGGGGGAAATGCTCACCCATCCGCACTACTGTCAGCCACGCCTCTCTCCGCTCACTTTCTTAAGCAAAGATTGGGTCGAATTGTACTTTGATAGAACCGAGAAACTGGGCCAAGCTATTCCATTTTATTGTGTTTCATTTTGCGTCATTCCATCTCTTTCTCTTGGGCGTTTTCTGCACTCTGACCTCAACAATTTCCAAGTTTCCTTTCATCTATCTATCTATCTATCTATCTATCTATCTATCTATCTATCTATCTATCTATCTATCTATCTATCTATCTATCTATCTATCTATCTATCTATCTATCTATCTATCTATCTATCTATCTATCTATCTATCTATCTATCTATCTATCTATCTATCTATCTATCTATCTGTCTGTCTGTCTGTCTGTCTGTCTGTCTGTTTGTCTGTCTGTCTGTCTGTATTTTGCCCACCCGCCCTACTGCCTGTTCACCCCTTTGTCTGTACAATTGACTGTTTGTCTGACTGTCTTTGTGTCTGTCTTTCTGTCTATCTAGCCACCTATTTATTATTAACCCATGTAACCATGTATCCATTTGTCAGTCAGTATGTCTTTTTTTCTGTCTGTCTTGGTTTGCGTGCTTATCAATCTGTGTGTCTGTCTATCTGCCTGCCTGTCTGATTATCTGTCAGTTCTGACTGACTTGTGTTGTCTGATTGTCTGTCTTCTCTCAGCCTATCTTGTTTCTCTGTCCGTCAGTCTGTCTCTTTCCCCATCTAGACAGATCGACAGGCGTATATAAGACAAGCGTAAAGAAGTATCTATTCCAGATGAACACATTAGATAACATAGAAACAGAAGGAGTCCGGCACACAGGACCCTACTCCTGCCACCTCTGCTGACACAGTAGTCTCTTAGCATTCACTGCCTACTAGTTCGCTGCAGACCATAGTCGACTGTCAATTTCATCTTCGGAAACATATTCTTGTTTACGTCACCAGAATCTACTAAAGTGCCACGGCAATGGGCTTTACATGACGTCGCAATCCACCCGAGCATGAATTGCGTGTTTGTGATTTGTTAATATATTTTCTTTCAGTTGGAACTCTTCGCTGGCTGCTGAGGATGCGGACGGAGCGCTTATGGGAATGTCCCGAATGCTATGATGTCGGTTCTTAAATCAATCAATCAATCAATCAATCAAATCCTTCATTAGTCTGCCTCTTCGTCTTGAAAATCAGATGCGTATTTAAAGTTAAATGTTGCACATACCTTGCAGGACGTTGCAGTCAAAACCAGCATTTTTCAGCTGCTGTTGATGTACTAGGCAAGTTTTTTTACGTTCAGTAGTTTGCTATTGCTTTCTGAACGACCGGTTCCCATACCAACACGTTATAACACAGAGCGACACGGTCTGCTGCACAAATCAATCGCGGCTGCGTTTAAAACGCCTGGTTCGCAAGCCTTTGGCCACGCAGACCGGCCCGATGCGTATACCATTGTGAAAATCAACGCTAACCCGATCTGCTACTAAAACGCGTCTGACTTCAAAGCCAGTACGTTTGGACTGTGAAGTTGGGTTCTCTGCTTCTAACCCACAAACGCCGACTCAATTCCAACCAATCAGTCAACCATTCAACCATACAGCCAGCCAATCGAACAGTCAACCAACCAGCCAACTAGTCAGTCATCCAGTAAACCAACCAACGAGTGAACCAGTCAACCAGCCAACCAGTCAACCAACCAATCAACTAGCCAGCCAATTAATTAACCAGCCAGCCAACCAGTCTACTAGTCAATCAACCAGCCATGGAAAATACCAACTAGTCAAACAGTCAACGAGCCAACAAATGAACCTGTCAACCAGTCAACCAAACCTGTCAACCAGTCAACCAAACCTGCCAGCCAGCGAGCCAATCAGTCGACCTGCCAGCCAACAAGTCAACCAACCACCCTACCAGCCAGCCAGCCAACCAATGTATCACCAAACAACCAACCAGCTAGCCAACCAACCAAGCAAGCAAGCAACCACCCAATCAACCAACCAACCAACCAACCAACCAACCAAACATCCAGCTAGACAGCCAGCTAGCCAGTCAATAAACCAAACAACCAGCCAACCAAATAAACAACATACCAGCCTGCGAGTCAAACAGTCAACCAAACAGCCAGCCAATGAAACAGTCAACCAACCAAGCAACCAGCCAAACAACCAACCAACTACCAACCAACCCACCCAACCACTAACTAACTAACTAACTAACTAACTAACTAACTAACTAACTAACTAACTAGCTAACTAACTAACTAACTAAATAACTAACTGACTGACTGACTGACTGACTGACTGATTGACTGACTAATTGACTGACTGTCTGACTAACTAACTAAATAACTAAAACAATCACTCACTCGCTCATTTACGACTACCTACCTGCCAGGCTATATACCTATCTACCTATCTACCTACCAACCTAACTAACCAACCAACCAACCAACTAACCAGCCAACGAACCAGCCAACGAACCAGTTAACTAACTAACTAATTAGGTAAGCTAACTAATTAGCTAAACTAACTAGCTAGCTAAACTATGAGTGAACATTTTGAATTTTCTAAGCAGGGCACAGATAAATAATTTGAACACAAGTTAGAGTCGCAGACCGATCGACGCTCAATGGCTAACGTGGTCTGGACCACACCACCGTCTTTACTTCCGAAATCATTCCTTGGTACGAATTTTTACCTGGGACATTGAAGAAAATTCGATTCTACCCCGAAGCGATTCAAGCCCATGACAATGGGGCCGACAGGTGAGTGGTTGACCAAAACTCTAGCCACAACTTTTGCCACAACTCTAGCTTTATCTCTAGCCACAGCTTTAGCCACCAGGCTAGTCAGACCTCTAGCCACGACTCTAGCCACATTTCAAGCCACAACTCTAGCCACCACGCTAGCCACAACGCTAGCCACAACTCTAGTCACAACTGTAGCCACAACTCTAGCCACCACGCTGTCGCGGCTTCCATCCACCAGAATAGTTATTCTTGTTGCATAATATGGAGAGAAAATGGGCGACACGAAACAGATTTCTTGATATCCATGATGTGCAAACATATTTCTGAATGTACAAAAGATATTTTATACCCATGACATTTTTCTGATGTTCAAACATATTTCTTGATGTCCAAAGAGATATCTTAATATACATGATGTCCAAACAGATTTTTGGGTGTCCATTATACTTCTTGATGTTCATGATGTCCAAACATATTTTTTAATAGTCATGATGTCCAAACAGATTTCTTAATGTTTACTATGTCCAAACATATTTCTTAATGGCCATAATGTCCAATCTGATTTCTTGATGTCCAAACAGATTTCTTGATGTCCAATCTGATTCCTTGATGTCCAAACAGATTTCTTGATGTCCAATCTGAATTCTTAATATCCAAACAGATTTCTTGATGTACAAGATGTCCAATCAGATTTCTCAATGACCATGATGTCCAAAGAGGTTTCTTAATATCAATGATGTCTAAAGAGATTTCTTGATGTACAAAAAAATTTCTTGATGTCCAAATATATTTCTAGATGCACAAATATATTTCTTGATGTACACAAGATCGCGTGATGTTCATGATGTCCAAACAGATGTCTTGATGTTTAAACATATTTCTTGATGTCCAAACAGATTTCTTATTATACATTACGTCCAAACAGATTTCTGGGTGTCCAAACATACGTCTTGATGTTCATGATGTCCAAACAGATTTCTTTATTTAAAAATAAATGTCTTGATGTCCAAATATATTTCTTGATTACAAGCAGATTTCTTGATGTCTATGATGTGCAGACATAAGTACAAACGATCGCTTGATGTTCATGGTCTCCAAAAAGATTGATATACAAGAAGATTTTATGAATTTCCATGATGTCCAAGTTGATGCCTTGATGTTGATAATATCTAAACAGTTTCTTGATGTCCAAATTTATTTCTTGATATCGGGATGTGTAAACATATTTCTTGATGTACAAGCAGATTTATTTATTCTCATGGTATCCAAACAGATTTCTTGTTATTGAAGATATCCAAACATAATTTTTTATGTTCAAACATATTTCTTGATATTGTCAACAGCTTATATAATATATATATATATATATATATATATATATCGGGATGACTTCAGATCTGGGACTGGGACAATTTCAGCCTACGACCCCACCAGTCCTTCGGATACCCATCTCTCTCACAACCGACCACGGGACGTTACCCTTTCAAACCTCATCCTGAACATATGATGCAACTCTGGTATCTACAAACTCAATAACAAATGTCTTGTACAAAAAAGTGAAGATAATGTGGTTGTAGTGCAGATATGTCTGCTGTGAGTTAATCACTACAAGACATAGTTAGTTGAGGTGGCCACATGAAGAAGGTCATCAGTGTACAAATGTCAGAGTTCCAGATAAGAAGGGAATGTCACTTATCTTCTCAGTGTAGATCCTCAGTCTTTGACCAGATATCACCTCCTCTGATTTGACAGCAAGTCAGGATAATGAAAGTGAAACACCAGAGCATGTGTCTATAAGATACTCATTGTTCTTGTCCACATCCTATTAGGCAAATGCCTCCATCATAGGTATGATGTTAATCTATAATGTTCGTTAATGTTCAAAGTAGTCCAATGTCCTTAGTTATATTTTCAACAGAACAGTGTCCATGGCTTGAGTCACGATAGAACATAATTGAGTGGACCCAGTGTTTTTTGATTTCACACCAAGTTGAATAGCAGTCGGGTAGATAATGAGCGGAACAACTCATGCTGAAAATACCCTGAGGGTATAGACGATTGACCGGGTGATGGGCAGTAGGATCACCTTATGTTGACTGGTTTGTCCAGACTGCTGGCGCTGAATATGTCTATGATTTTGATGACTGTCAATCACTCCTCTCAGGAAGGTAGAATCTGGCAACATGACAAAGACAACCTTCTGTGAGAATAACATGATGATGACCTACCATATGGAGATACACTGAAGCGGTACTCAGATAGAGAATCACCTCCCCAAAAGGGGTGGTGGTTCCATTACAGACCATGCCTCATGGTCAGAGGAAGAATAAGGTCTGGAGTCCGAAAAGTAGCTGAATAGATCATCTGTTTTCCTGGACTGGGGATAGAGTGAACCCACGGTGAGTGGTCATGAGTGTCTGCCCCCCTCCCCCAGAGGAAGTCTTCTAATGACATACAGGGTTAGAGGGTATACAGTACCCATAGGCAAGATGTCCCTGAAGGAGGCTCTTCCCAGGTAGTCCTGCTTTCCTCAGTTCATCACCCCTGTAACCATCAGAACATGTCTGTCGTATCAGTCCTCATTCTTGCCCCTCCCCGTTGTCCTCCTCACAGGAACCCACTATGAATTAGGATGGTAGTTCTTTAAGGAGACTTAGAAGAACATAAAGTGTATGAGGAAGGCAAAGAAAAACCAGTGGTCGCCCCACCAAAAGATGTGGACTTCGACACAGACGGGATCGTTCAAATGACCTCCGATTCGATAGAGGACGTTCCCACGAGATTCATCTTGTCCGGCCGATTCGCCCGATATCTTACACGATAGCTTTTAGTTACGCCGTCACCGACTTCCGGTTTTGTAGACTACGCCGGAGTTCATAGGCAGCCTAGTAGTGCCCATCCTCAAAACATTCAGGCCCAACCTATTTTCCCCCAACAATTTCTTGGCAGGCGACACAATGCAGCCCATACCTGCACTTTTTACAGCAGTTCAGATTGTTTGACTCAGGCCCGTAATTGGGTCACGTCAACAAGCCTGTTCCGGTAGGAAAAATTACAGGCTCGCCCCTGACCTATGGGTGAACATGGCTGCATGTACTATGCAACATCGGGTGATTGGGATTTCGACACGAACTGATCTAAGAATAGTAGCATCCTTACCTTTTTATTCTGTCACGCAGTTAGAAGTATGGAACCTCGTTCAACTTGGGAACGTTATGTCGACTGTCCTTAAACTGTCCTATGACGTTGGAACCATTCCTTCCCCTTACTGCAGCCACACAGAACTTCTGGTCTGTTGGCCAGAACAACCATCATCTCCCTCAGTTCTAGTCGAGTCACTGCTTCTGCGCAGTCAAAACACAAGTTTCCGGTACACTCATCTCTCGAAATTTTCCGAGTCCAAGGGCATAATCCTTCATTCCCTTAGGGGTAAAATTACTTGGATTATCTCCCTTTGACTACAAAAGTTGCTGTAGGCCGAGAGATGGTGTGTGTCTGGCAAATCCTGCATCTCCTGGTCGCATCCTTCAGGAATTTTTTGTGACAGATATCCAAATATGTTTCATGACATACGTGCAGATTTCTTGATATCCATGATGTCCAAACACATTTCTGGGTGTCCAAACATATCTCGTGATGTTGGTGATATCCAAACAGATTTCTTGATGTCCTACATTATTGCTGGATGTACAAATAGATATTTTGATGTCCAAATAAATTTCTTGACGTACACACATATTTCTTGAGGTCCAAATACATTCCTTGATTTCTAAATATATTTCTTGATGTCCTAAAATATTTCTGGATGTACACACAGATGTCTTGATGTCCACATACATTTTTGGGATGTAAAACCAGGTTTCTTGATGTCAAAATGTATGTCTTAATGTACAAATAGATTTATTGATGTCCGTGATATGCAAAAAGATTTCTTGATGTCCATAGTGTCCAAACAGATTTCTTGATGTCAAAACGTATGTCTTGATATTTATAATGTCCAAACAGATTTATTGATGTCCAAACTTATTTCTTGATATTCAAATATATTTGCTGATGAACAAGCAGATTTCTTAATGTCCAGTTATATTTCTTGATTTACAAACACATTTCTTGATGTCAAACAGATTTCTTGACGTCCAAATATATTTCTAGATGTACTAACATATTTCTGGATGTCCATGATGTTCAAACAGATTTCTTGATGCCCAAATATATGTCTTGATATACAACAGATTGCTTGATGTCTGTCAGATGTATAGTTGATAAGGGATACTAAGTTCCTCTTTCCCAATGTGATGCTGCCCGTTATAATTAATTTAGCCGTCACTGGCTCATTGATTTGAGACCATTAAATAGAGTTTCGGAGAACGAAGGAATACCTCCATGTAAACATTGAAGCTTTTACTGAATATCCCAAATGTCCTTAGGGTGCTTCCTTGCCTCTCCTCTACCAACTAATTAATTATTAATCTAGGGTCGTTTACTGAAAACAATTTTACTACGTCAAGATAACTCTCAAAAGAGACAATGACCCTTATTTTCAAATTTAATACACTTAAATAGTGTTATTGAACAATAATGTCAGAAACATACATAGCCATTGCATTTACAAAACAAGATCATATACATGTTCATCTATAGCTACATATATCTAGCTTGGGTGTGCCCAAGATCAGATCCATCACCATCAGTATTGAATCAGATCCATCACCATCAGTATTGAATCAGTCTTCTATACGAGTTATTGTGTCTCTTCTTGTGGCCTATTGTCACGAAAAATAAACTTGCTAGTTTCGATCGATGACAAAAGGAGACATTCGTCTGCACAAACAAGCAACCCTTTGATGTGTATAGACGGAGGAACAAAAATACGTCGCGTCAAAATGTCTAACTGTCAACAACCTAGTTTATACAGGCATACAGGGATTCTTCATTTGTACCGCACGAATATCAACTCGTACGTGTACACAGGGTAAAGTCGCTTTATTACGTACTGAATACAATCTGCTCCTCGAGCTTACATAAACATTCATATATGCACATCATCACAATCAATACAATCCTAACAATACTAAGTACAATCTCATAACTGTCCTAATCCTAGCTTAAGTCACTACACTACTGTGCCCTGTAAACCACACAGTGGTCAGGGTGAATACATCAACTTGTCTCCTCAACTGTCCAGTCCCGTCTCCCTAACTTTGCAGCGTTGTCAAGCTGCGGACCTGTGAATCCTCGTGCATCAGCACTGTTGCGTGCTCTGTTACCTAACACGCAGTTAAGTAGCCTGTCACTAGTTACTGTGCTAGAGTTAATGCTGTTTACGGGTACTCCTCGTGGTTATCGCCTTCTACTCCAACCTGGGAGTAAATCCCTGTCATGTCCTACCTTGTCCTACTTATGACACGTGCGTGTCCTGTCGGAGAACTGTTTAAGAGTTCTATCTTCTAATTCTGTCCATTTATTCTCTATTCCCTGGTAAGGGATGTTATCTCTATCCTGTCTTAGTCTTATCCCTAACTTCTATCCTTCTATTACTTCTGTCCTCTCATTCAGCTCCTTGACATACTCTCCTCCCGTCTGTGTTGCATCACCAACTTTAGCTTATGGGTGTGACGCAATTTGTTGTCTTAAAAATTAGGTCTGTCTAATTTTGTCAAGAGCTGGTTGAGTTTGTTAACTATGTTCTGGGTATAATGACTGACTTCTACTGTCTGATGTCACACTGTTGTATGAATCCACTGGCTATTGATTACCACAGCACAACTGTATTGTTGGCCAGAGCTACTGCTCCTTTACCATTATACTTCTGGGAGTTGTTCGAACCAAAGCCCGTTGTCTTAAAGACCTGCTTCACAAATTGCCAATAAACTGACAACCCGGACAAATGGTCCCTGTTATGGGTACAATACATGAATAAAATTCATGGCTCCCATATAATGTTACTCCAACTCGTTTACATGCTGTGTGTGCTAATGTTCACCTCTCTAACTCCCGTTTGTGAATACATCTTTCAATGCTATATCAGAGTTTCGTAAGTCTGTAATGTCCCCTGTTCAGAGTTAAGCCCCCTTCCAATCAATGCTGTCTGCCTTCTTATCTGAAAGTATTCCTGTTTGTTTGCGTGTTTGTTTATAGTTAATGTATGTTTAAATTACAAACATGTGTGTATGTCTATAATTTAGTTGAGTGGTATTTTTCAAGCGCCATAGAACGGCTTATTGCAGTCACAAATGAGTGCGTATGCCTGATTCATGACTGCTTAGCCGGTTTAGGAAGCTTAAAATATGTTTCCTTACCTGCAATGTATTTATGGCAATCACACACACAAAAATAGACAACACGTGTGTTACACACATGGAACAAAGACGATTACAAAAACTCGTGTTGTGCGGAAAAATTTCGCACTAATGTTTCGCTCATCTGTATTTAATCCAGTCACTCAATTTCTTTTTCTCTCCTTTTACTCACGCATTCACTCCACATTAGTTTAAAAAGGCGTTATGTTATTAAAATACTGTCATGAAAAAGAAATTCAATGAAAAAATATTTTTACAATAAATTTGGGCTCAGTTTACAGAGTTGTAGAGCCGCATGACTGTGCTATCTTTTCGCACTAGTCATGTTATGTACAAAATTTTTTACAGGGCTACAAGGATCGTTTGTAATCAATCCTGAGTATGATAACTAATCTAACTAATCTATTCTACTTTCGTGAGCTGAGCTAAGCTAACTAAGGGAACTAATCTAACTAAATGAATTACATGGGGTGAAATGTGTTAGTTATCTTAATGTATTTGTAAATATGATGATATTAATTTCAAATAATGGTATAAATTTAGGTACTGATTTATTTAACTAACTTATCTTAAAATGTATATAATTAATGATGAATTACTGATGTGTTTATGAGATTCATGGATATACTTTAATAGTTTCAAATCTATCACTTCCTAAATAAATGTAATGGGTTTTAGAGACTAAATATTGTTAATTTCCTATTGAAAAATTATGGGGATGTTTTTATAAATTATTTTACAAATAACCAAGATATCCTATTACATGCAACTGCAACAAAAGCATGTTATAATACATATCACAATATATTTGTATCTAATACACTATTTAAACTAATTAATTCCAGGTCTGATGGTGAAGTAGCGTTCCGTGAAGTTGAATATCAATCTATTTAGCAATCTTATTTACAATGTCTGATATTCTACGCGCTGATCCTGGGTTGTGTTTGTATGTTGACCTACTCCTGTGTCGAATATATAATAAAGTGACGGCGTAGACAGTTTATGATGTGTCTGTCCGTTTTCATTTGTAATGACACAGTTTTCTGCACATTTTAGTTTAGGGCGACACACATCTATGAGCACTATCGTGTCTATAACACACCAGTCTGGACCCAGAGTAGTTATAGTGTCAATGACTATGGTGCTGTTGGATCGCTCCTCTGCGGTAAATCAGGTATATCGACGTCAGAGGGTTTGCTCAGAGTGTCAGCAAGTAAGTTCATTTTCCCCTTTATGTGCTTGATGGTAAAAGAGTAGTTTTGGAGTATAAGAGACCATCTGTAAATACGGTTGTTTCTGTGGACTCCTGACTCCATGACGGTGAGTGGAGAGTTGTCGGTTTCGATGACAAAGTGTGTCCCTGCCAAAAATCTATGAAGTTTACGGACACAGTAAATGATACTTAACGCTTCCACTTCAGAGACTCCGTACTTCGCCTCCGTTGGTGTGATCTTCCCGCTTATGTAGATGATCGGGTGGAAAATTCCATCATAATGTTGGCCTAGTACGCCGGCGATGGATACAGCACTCGCGTCTGTCCTAAGAAAATATGGGAGGTTCGGATTAGGTAAGCGTAATATTGGCACATTGATAAATATATAGTTAAGTTTTGATAAAGCGTTTATTAACTCAGCATCTTTTACATCAATTTTTACAGAAGCCTTTAACAAATTTGAAAAAATGCTGGTAATTTCAGCTAAATTTGGGATGAACTTGTTATAGTAGTTCAACAGACCAAGTAAACTCCTCACTTGCTTCTTGGTGGTCGGCATAGTGAGGTTTAAAATCTTGGTAACAATTTTGTTATCAGTTTTCATTTGGCCTTTTGTGATGGTATGGCCAAGGAAGTCAATTTCTTCCAGTCCCAACTCCACTTTTGTTGGTTTAACTGTAAGACCGAATAGTTTTATTCTCTCGAAGACATGTCTTAGTTTCTGTAAATGTGTGGTCCAGTCTGCGGTATGAATACATATGTCGTCTATATATGTCTCAGTATTCGTCACTCCATGCAATAGATCCCTAGTAAGGCGAACAAATGTGGCGGGAGCATTACGAAGTCCAAAAGGAAGAAATCGCCATTCATACAGACCTAGAGGTGTTGAAAAGGCAGTGAAATGAATATAATTTTTGTTCATAGGGACCTGCCAATATCCTTTCGTTAGGTCAAGTTTAGAGAAGATCATAGATGTTGACATGTTTAAGATGAGATCTTCGCAAGAAGGGATGGTTCTGCGTCTATCTTTGTGATACTATTTAATTTTCTATAATCTACGCAGAGACGGATGGTGGAGTCCTTCTTTTTTACCAGGACAATAGGAAAAGAATATTCGGACTGAGACTTTTGAATTATTCCACCCGCTTCAAGATCAAGAATTTCCTTGTCGAGTTTTTGTCTATAATTTAAAGGGATGGAATAAGGTCGGCGTTTTATAGGAGTGTAGTCAGATAGAAGAATGGAGTGTTCGATTCTGTCAGTCCTACCTGGAAAGTCAGAAAAAATTTCTTTGTACTCAGTTACTAATGCTATTGTGTGCTGTTTCTGCTCGTCTATGAGTTTTGGTTCTATATGTATACTGTCAATTGTCGCTGTCATGTCCACTGTTGGAACTGGTAGTTTCAAGTCGTCGTCTTCTATTTGGTTAAGTACTGTGGTGGTACTAAGTGCGTGTTCTGTTTGCTGACTAAGTGTGGTTGCGCTGTCGTCGTCTTCTGTCAGACTAATTACTGTAGTTGCATTATGTTCGTCTGTCGTCCGATTGATTGGTGTAGATGCATCCTGTTCGTCTGTCGTCTTTTCTTCTCGTCTTGAATAATACGGTTTCAGCATGTTGATATGGAATATCTTTAATTTTCGGTTTATCGATATTTCATAGTCGACATCTGATATCTTTCGCACCACTTTAAATGGCCCTTGCCACGATGTTAACAGTAAGTTACGTTTATCTGGCAATAGAAGTAGTACCTCTAGTTCTGGTTTGAGGTGTAAGGTTTTGGCACCTTGGTTTGCGTAATGGCATTTTGGCGTTTCTGACCTGGTCACCGCAGTAGCCTTATTGGGTTCTCTCCAGGCTAATATTTCTTTTGTGGTGAAGTTTTTCAGCTCTGGTAGGCACCCAAGAATCAGGTCTGTACACGGGTTGTGTAAAATGGCGCATGTGAATGTGCCGGAAAGGAATGGGGTGTTTATACGGGCTTTCGCTAGTGGGTATTTTTCAATGTTACCCGAAAAGGTACGGCATTTAACAAAGCCGCCCGTATAATCCTCTGGTTTGGCCAGTTCTTTCCTCAGACCAATTAATGTACTTTCGCTATCTATTAAACATTGGCATGGTTGGTTATTAACCATTGCATCGTGGAACACTAAATTGCGTCTGGAGGCGATAGCTGCGTTGGCGTTCTCGCTAGAGAACGGTACGGTGTGCCCACATTTAAGCATCCCATCTTCATGGAATTGGTGACAAGTTTTACATTTATCGAAATTTAAGATATCACTAACAGCTGCCACATTCTCACACTGACTGAATGGTAACACTTCCTCATTCTCACTTTCATGCTCGCTTCCACTTTCAGACGAGGTATCAATAAGTACAGCATTGCTGGCTCTCATTCTCTGCCGTCCAGGACACTTAAAACTATAATGCCCGTAAGAAAGGCAAAAGAAGCATTTAACGGCACGTCTGCACGTGTTTCTTTTGTTCTCTTGCTTCTTGATCATCATTTCCAGGTGTGAAGGGTACGAAGGATTTTTATCGCACATAGAAAATTCATGATGGAAAAAACAACAATACATACACTGAGGTGGCTTTGGTTTATGCCTATCTCTCATTTGAAATGGTTTTTGACTGGAATGTTTTCTTGTTTGACTTTTGGCAAATGCCGCAATTTCTGACTCATCTATAGATGTCTTAAAAACGTCTCTGTTGGAAGCAAAATAAGCCGACCCCCGTTTTTCTAGCTGTTCAAGTGATTCAATATCGGCCTGTTGCAAGAATTTTGCGAAGGGAGATGGAACAGTGGAGATGATTTTGTCCATTATCATCAGATCGCTTAATTTCTCAAAACTCTTATCTATCTTCGCCGCGTTCAGCCATTTATTGAAGATACTTTGAACAGCATTTTGTTAACAAGTTGTTGCTCGAGAAACGTACACTGGCGCCATCCGTCTGCAAGGCGGGAGTCAGCCTTTGAAATGATAGACCAAATGTCTGGCCAGAAGTCGGATGGAGTCTTGTGATGTGGAGAAGGTCTCTAGATCACAGACACGAGACAATTTCCCAGATGAAAGGGGACACCAGCCAGATGTTCACATTGAGTTGGGAAATGTACAGAGAAAAAAAACTTCTCGACGCCTCAGCGTCTAGACAATTTGGTGACGTCACTCAAGCCCGATATAAAACCCGTTGCGGTAAACTAGTTGTGTTAGTCGACCAAGATTTCTGAAGTTTGAAGGATCGGTGCAGTTTCCGAGTTGTGTTCAATGAAAGAAACTATAGTGTCAAATTGTTGACATTTATCGGCGGACATAGATCCAGTCTGTGATTGCATAGTTTCAATCAGCAACCGCAATAGGCATATGGTATTCTATTAATCATATCTAACTTAGAGTATGATTAGGAATAGAGTACAATACTGTGCGGTGATGTAATGTATTATAGGTGTGGTGATAGAATGTTCTATAAGTGCGGTGCTAGAAAGTATCATAGGAGCGTCGGCACTAGTATCCTATTGTGTGGCTTTAACTAGCTTGTGTGATATATCATTTTACTCAGGGAGTTGAGGACAATGTAGTGGGATAATAATTAGAGAGATTGAGGATGGTTGGGAGGGAGGAGGGGAATGTGAAATGGTAGGATCTTCCAGTAGGGCATCTGCTGGGTTTATACCTGTTCCTTTATTCTTTCCTGGTGTTGCCATGTCTCAGACCATGTGATGAGCTATTTGGTCATATGACAGAGATCGGATCTCTGTTGTAGATCTGAGTGCTGCTATTGGCCTACACTCACCTAATTCCGGCCAGGATTGAGTTGCTCTCACCATAGTATTCTCTACTCAACAGGTTCCACGTAGGTGTGCTATGATATTCAATAGTGAAGCTAGAACACAGTTTAGAAGATGATGGCTCAGGATTTGAAGACAGAAGTTGCTGAGAGGCCTCAACATTGGGCTTATACCTAAGTTGGTCTGTGGGAACATGGCTTCTGCTGAGCAGGACATGCTGATATTTATGTTTAGCAAGTGATAGTTGTATCACTGAACAGTCAGAACATTATATATATATATATATATATATATATATATATATATATATATATATATATATATATACAACACTGATACCAGGAACATTCATATAAATTCATAGAAATACCTGGAACATTCAGATTGTGTGTTAATATGGGGAATCTTTACAACCAGTGACACTAGATCAATTAAGATTTCCCAAGTAACAGTGACAATAGTGTTAGAATTCTCTGAGTAACAAACAGTTAATAACAGAGGAAATTCATAGTGTGAATTAGATTGAAGACTCTCATTAGACAGTGTTTGTCATGGATGTCCAAACATCTGGATGCCTCGAGAGATAGCGGAGAAACTCTTCACGTGACCGGAGAAGCATCACCTCGGTGAGGTTGTTTGTCTGGAATACATTGTGCTAGTGTGTTCTCAGCACAGTGATGAGAATGACTATACTCCTGAACACTGATCTGAGTCTATATACACCTAAGAATATACGTCACACATTCTACACATTATACACACACACACTTCTCCTACATATACTCTTTGCTTTAATAAATTACTTGTTTTTATTTGTTGAAGCTAGAGTTGTCAAGTATGTTATGTTGGGGAAGAATGAGAGGGGGCATGATCCAGGGGTGAGTAAGAGTGAGAAGAAGGTGTCTTCAGATTGAGGGAGTGTTGTGGACGGAGTCTGCTGGATATCTCCAGGATAGTGATATTGAATTAAAATAAATGTGGGTGTTGATTCCCCTCACTCCAGGGACGACACTAAAATAGTAAAGAAGAACAAATAACTTCTACGACATTCTTTACTTACGACACCTATGTATACTATGGGGAGGAAAAAAAACTCTATCCCTTCGGATTTGTCAAACTTCAAGTTCTGGGACTTCGTGGCAATATATGTGATAGTTTCTAAGGGTGCTTTTGTTCCAGGAGTAGGATTAGTGGCTCACTGATTTCTCTACCTCTGTAATTAGACTAAGGTCTCAATGATAACTGTCCTATTTGGTGGAGAAAATCTGCAGGAAGTTGCTTGTGACTAGTATTTGGCCTCACTCTATCAGCTGCCTCACTCAGTCAAGCTGTTACATTCACAAAGTGCTGCATTCAACAAGTGCTGCATTCACAAGGTGCTGCATTCAATAAGTGCTGCATTCAACTTAGTCAGGTCTGGATCTAGCGGTACTTAGCCACTATCTTCATTCTAATGAAATGCTTCACAACACATGTTCGTCTACAAGATGTCAGGTCCTCAATTTGGTTAAGTTTCCAAATAAACTGGCTGCTGATCTTCTGGTCCTTCTATTCTCTCTAGACTTTAATTTTCTAACATGGTCGTAGCGAGTTGAGAAGCTACCATTTTCCGCAGGCACAGTCGGCCGTTCTTCTGGTGGCAACGAGTTGTGTGGTGTTCTATGAGGCCATGGAGCCGGTTGTTGCTGCTTTTATCTCAGCTTTTTCCGTTCCAAGTTTTGGCTTTCCCAGGATCATGAGTCTGTCCTTGTAAATTTCAGGATTGTAGAAACCAGCATTGTTGCTGTGTTCACCTTTAATTGTTGTACGGAGAATAATTACTGCACTTTTACGGTATGTGAAAAATTATATCACAATGTCCAAATATATTTATTTCTTTAAAAAAATTTTTTTTTGATGTCCACGATGTTCAAACATATTTCTTGATGTCGAAATAAAATTCTTGGTCTAGAAACATATTTATTGATGTCCATATTGTCCAAAGAGATTTTTTGATACCCATGATGTACAGATTCTTTATGTCTCAAAATTTGTCTTGATGTACACATATATTTCTTGATGTCTATATCCAAACAGATTTCGTAATGTTCATGATATCCAAATAGATTTGTGCCCATGATGTCAAAAAAAAACATTTCTGATGTCTAAACAAATTTCTTGATGTCCAAATAAATTTATTGATGTACAAACAGGTTTTTGATGTCTATAATGTTCAAATACATTTCTCATCTCATCTCAACTCATCTCATCATACTCCTCTTGTACCTTGCGGTGTCGAGGTGAAGTATATATACATTTCGTGATTGCTAAACAGTTTATTGATTCCCATTATGTCCATAAGATTTTTTGATGTACATGATATCCGAACTGATTTCTTGATTTCCCAAACAGATTTCTTTATGTAGAAACTAATTTCTTCACGTTCGCGATCTGTAAATATATTTCTTGATGTACATGCCGATTTCATGATTGCCATGACGTCTAAATATATTTATCGATGGCCATGATATACATTCAGATTTCTTGATATCCAAACATATTTCGTGATTTTGAAGATGTGCAAACAAATTTCTTGATGTCTAATTATATTTATTGAAATACAAACATATTTCTTTATAAATATTTCTTGATGTCTAAACATATTTTTTGATGTCTGTCAGTGTCTTAAACTTGGCTCGCTAACCTAACAGTGTGGGACAGTACAAGTACAACGTGATTTGACGTAAGACTCAACGACACACCGTTCTATGGATTTATTCACATATCAAATACAGAACGATGATCACAACAATATATACTCGATACTTCAATACACTTACATACAGCTCACAAGTCTCACTCAAGATGTCCAGACACTCGACTTTCAGTACAGATACCACACAACGCCTTTCTCTCTGCACACGTCCGTCCGAGTCGAAGTCCCAGGGCTGTCTGCCGCTAACTCGCAACTCGCCTCTCACCTCAGGTGACGTCACGAGGCATGCGTGCGTTTAGCGTCGTCCTTGCTTGACCGCTGGTCGCTTGTCAGCCAGCAGTCTTGCAGGCCGGTAACCACTATTCGCCTGGCGGCGTAACGAAGTTACTGCGTCCCTACTGGGAGCTAAGTCGCCTGGCGGGCGTAACGATGTCACTGCATCAACGTCTCCTTTCTGGACTCTGACACGCTCCCCCGGCAAATTCATGAAAGATGTCATCTTTCATGTATCATATATATACATAATGGGTTAATATTTAAACCTTGTCAGAGTCGACCCTTCTATTGCTATGTACATTTCTATCAAATGCAAATACATACACATATGCCATCGAAATATATAAAAAGTGGAAGTTGCATTCAACGACATGTGGTGTTCAACCTTTAACACTTGTCAGGTTTCATCATCTCGATGGCTGATTACCTCAATTGCATAAGTGACCCAGTCAGATCGGTAGTTCCAGCTTCACGCATCTACCTCGCAGCAAATAGAAAAAAACGTAATAATATGGTTCTTGAAATAAAAACCATCTAGCTAGACTGAAATACGACTTTATATAAGTCGTATAAAACGCTCAAACCCTGCCCTTATTTGGTCAGTAGCTCTCGTGTTGGTCTGTAATGTCGGAAACCCTCTGCCATGCTAGTAGATGTCTACCTGTTGTGTCAATAGTCTGGCAACACTTGGCTATTTATACACAACACATTAGAATATACATTTCAAATTATGGCCCTTTGTGTAAGGATGTAATAACAAATAAATGAAAGGGAAATAATTTTAAGATTCATGAAATACAATAATTTACAATAATTATTTTATTTCTTAGTGTCATCGCTTGACGTTTCTTCATATTAACGAGAAAAAATCGGTAATATGAATACATTAATCAAGATATGATTCTAAGATTACACTACATAAATAAATAAACACACAATTCGTGTATTTCATTTTATAGATTCCTACAGATTTTAGAATCGTCATAGATATTTGAACTTTTATTTGTCGTCTGCTAATTTTACTCTAAATTTCTAACTAATCCGGAAGTACACACGAACATTAAAATCAGCTGATGTTGAAACTTGTAGAACACACTTGTTCCGGTTTGATGTAGTTACGGAAAGTACCTTTCTCACAGTTCAAGTGTTAGATGTTTCACAAAACCTTCTGGATTACGATTGAATGTTCATGTTAGATGTTTCACTACCGAACATTATGGATTTCGGTTCACTGCAGTGGAGTAGCTGTCAATGTTCAGTTTACACATTCTTACTCGTCATTAAAATGGAATGATTCACAAGCAGATGTTACTGTCAACTTGGATAGTTCGCTTAAGGTAAGTTCTTGCGCGAATTTGACACTGTTATTGTTCTTGGTATATACAATTGATAAATTTCGCTTTCTACCACACACTACACAATTATACAGGACAATCACTCCATGAACTAGTAAAATAAGAACACTATTTATAAGGGGGGTAATCCCTATCACAATATTGTAGACAATGCACAGCTTTTTGTGAGTAGAAAAACAATTATTCACTCAATAATGGCTGTGTCGGTCTGAGTGTATTTGCACACACTGCACTCAGACATTGGTGCTTACTGGGTCGGTCGGACAACGGGACAAAAGATCGGCAATCGAATTGGTTCTGCCTGGAATATGTCGAACCTCAAAGCTATAATCTTGAAGCTTAAGAGACCAACGAGCTACCATATGATTTGAGGGTACTCCTGAATTTATAAACCGTAACGGGCTGCTGTCAGATTCTACGATAAAGTGACGTCCTAGAAGAAATCTGGACAATTTGGTTATACCTACCACTAAAGCTAGGGCTTCCAATTGAGGGATGGACCACGCCCGTTCTCTGGGCTTTAGTTTTCTGGATACGAAGTAAACGGGATGGAGAATGTTGTTGTACTCCTGCAACAAGACTGCTCCAATCGCCACGGAGCTAGCATCTGTACGCAATCTGAAAGGTAAACGAAGGTTGGGCAATTTGAGGATGAGATTATTCAAACTATTATCAGAAAAATATGATAGCACTTTTCGGAATGCAATTTGTAGGCATTCATTGTTTACAATTTTATCTGGTTTGTCTTTGGTTAGTAAATTAGTAAACACTTCGGTCAGTTCAGAGAAATCAGGAATGAACTGCCTGTAATAGTTTATTAATCCCAGCAAACTTCTGACTTGTTTCTTAGTAGTCGGAAGTGAGAGTTTTAGTATCTTAGACACAATTTTATCGTCTGTCATGACAAAGCCATTGGATATTTTGTACCCCAAGAAAGTTATTTCCTGGTAGACTATGTCTACTTTTGCAGGCTTTACAGTCAGTCCGTGCTGTCTAATACGTTCAAATGTCTGTTCTAACGTCTTAATGTGCTCTGTCATTGTCTTTGTGTGAACACAGATGTCGTCTATATAGCAAATTATGTTAGGAATGTCTACAAGAAGCAGTCGTGTCATACGTACGAAGGTGGCAGGGGCATTGACTAGCCCAAATGGAAGTTTGCACCATTCGTACAGTCCCCAAGGTATGGCAAATGCTGTCAGATGTCTGCTCTGTTCGTCTACTGCTATTTGCCAATATCCTTTAGTCATATCTAGCGTCGTAAAGAACCTAGCGTCTGTCAGTTCTGTCAGAAGATCGTCAGTGTTTGCCATTGGCTCCAAATCTAGAACAGTTATTTTATTTAGCTTCCTATAGTCAATGCACAGTCTTATTGTATTATCTTTTTTTCGTACAATCACCATTGGAGATGAGAAGTCTGACTGGGATCGTCTTATGATGTTGTTTTTCTCTAAGTTGATGATTTCCTGGTGTAAATGTTCTTTGTAATGTAATGGAATGGTGTATGGTCTGCATTTTATGGGTGTGTTTGATGTGAGTGTGATGTGATGCTGTACTAATTCTGTTTGTCCTGGGTTGTTGGAAAAGATGGTGTTGTATTGCTGTATAAGCTGTTTGCAACTGTCTGTCTCTGCTTGAGTCAACTTTGGGTTGATTTTGATCTCCTTCAAGCAGTTTGTCGTGTCTAATGCAGGCGTTGGAATCTCGTCACTTTAAAAGGTCCCTGCCAAGAATCAGTCAGTAGGTGTCTGTCACTAGGTAGTAGAAGAAGAACGTCCTGTCCAGGTGTCAAAGTTATCGTCCTGTTACCTTTGTCAGCATACTGTCTATACGTAGCACCAGATAGTTTTAGTGCATTCTTTGCAATAACACAAGATTTGATGATTCTTTCACGCAATGATGTGACATATACGTATGATGATATGGGTTTAAGTACTGGAGTAGAATCAGTTAACATTTGGTGATAAATGGTCAACGGGCCGCGTGGTTTGGCACCATAGATAAGTTCAAAAGGAGAGAAACCGGTACTAGAATGAGGTACCTCGCGATAAGCAAAAAGAATAGCTGGTAGATATACATCCCAGTTATTGGGGTGCTCTTGCGTTACTTTGGCAAGCATGTGCTTTAGATCCCCGTTAAATTTTTCCACAATTCCACTACTGTGAGGATGGTAAGGGGAATTGAAACACTGTTTTACTCCCAACATTTTGGTGAAAGCTTGGGTAGATGCGGCAATAAACTGAGTGCCCCTATCAGATTGGATAGTATCTGGAAAACCTATCCTAGAAAAAATATGGAAGAAAACTTCCATTATATCATTGGCAGTAATGTTCTTTAGCGGAATCGCTTCTGGCCAGCGACTACATTGATCAATGACAGTTAGAATATATTTATTCCCTTTAGTTGTATGATTAAGAGGGCCCACTATGTCAACAGATAGTTTTTCAAAAGGTCGACTGGCTAAGTCAGTAACTTGTAACTTTGCCTGTGGGTTTTTTCCTTTTTTTTACCAGTTTCTGGCAGGTGTCACAACTTCTGCAATATTCTTTAATGTCATTGCAAAATTTTGGCCAATGGAACTGTGTCAATAACCTTGATCTGGTCTTAACGTATGCCATGTGCCCTGCAAGAGGTATATCATGAGCAAGATGTAAGGCTTGCTTGCGATAATTTCTTGGCAAAACAGTTTGCTCTGTTGTATTGTCACCTTTGGTGTAATACCTGGTGAGTATATCATTTTTCATAGCAAAATGCCATTTTGCATTCTTTGTTACCTTTGGCTTTTGGCCGATCAGATTAAAGTATTTTGACAATGAAGGATCAGCTTTTTGAGCTGTTACAAATGTTTCCTTCATGGTGTTAGTAGGTAGTGATTCTGGGCTAAGCAGTTGTATAGCCTCAGTTTGCTTACTTTCATCTTGCACTCTAGCAGTAGATCTCGTTACTACGTTCACACATTCAATGATATCAGATGATGATGGAACAATGTTATCAATGATGTCATGAGAACTTAGTGCTACATTAGCTACATTTACAATACAATCAATAGGTGGTGCGACATTTTCAATGACATTGGATGGAGATGTCATGGTATCATCAATACATAGAGATGTTATGTCATGAGGTTTATCATTCACCTCTGGTAAATTTCCAATAATTACATCACACACTGGGTTTGTTAATGCAGCGACCTTTACTTTCCCAGTGAGGAAAGGTGTTTCAATATCTGCCCAAGCTAATGGGTATCTCTCAATATTGCCTGAGAATGTTCTGCATGTTACGTGCCTGCCTGTATAGTCTGTAGGCCTTATGAACGTTCTCTTTAGACCAATAAGTGAACTGCCTGTATCACGAGGGACTGTAGCTGACTTGCCATTCACATATCCGTGATGGATGATTATCTTGCCTTTTGAGTCTACTACCAAATTAGCTTCTTCATTGGCAATAGGGATGGTGTGACCGCATGTTAAAATACCATCTTCATAGAAGGTGTTACAAACAGCGCATTTATTTGCGCTAAATATGTCAAAAGCCTGTGCTGAGTTCACAGGGTGTTTCTCTGGCTGTTCTTCGTCTGACGACGAACCATCAAGCAAGGCGACATTTGCTTTGTTGTACATTTGTTTACCTTTACAATCTACTCGATGGTGTCCGTGCGCCTTACAGAGGAAACATTTACGTAGAGTTCTGAAAGATGTACGTTCACTATTTAGTCTGTTTACCATGTTTCGCAGGTAAGTCTGATAATCTGGGTGTTTATCGCACATTTCACCCGGATGATGTGAAAATTTACAGTGAATACAATGCTTAAACTTCTCAGAGGTAGGCCTTTGAGGTTTCTGCCTACTGTAGGGTTTGTCATAGTTAGCCGCTGCTACAAAGTTAATGTCAGTAGCTTCAGTGGCAAAACAATGTTTGTTGGCTGTGTAGTACGCCGAACCCCGTCTTTCAATCTCATCCACACTAGTGCATTCATTCTCTAACAAGAATTTAGAAAATGCTGAAGGAATAGATGATACAATTTTGTCTCTAATGATCAGATCTTCTAATTTTTGATAATTTTTGTCAATTTTAGCTGCTGAAGTCCATTTGGTGAATATATCTCGGACTAAGCAGAGGTAATCAGAGAACGTTTGAGTCGGTTTTGGGCTCAACTTACTGAATTGTTCTCTGTAACCTGCCTCGTCTAACATAAAATGTGCCATAATCTTAGATTTCAGATAATGGTAATCTTTTCTTAGGTCTTTGGGGATGGTTTCAATGACTTTAAGAGGTTCCCCTGACAAACTCCTCATGTAAACGATATTCCATTCAGACAGTGGAACTTGGTAATGTTCCATTAAAGTTTCAAAATTTTGGGTAAAGGCTGCGATGCAGTCACCCGAGGTATAATTACGTACAATACCTTGATATTTCTTGTACTGGTTTTCTTTCTCCAGTCTCTCAGATTTCTTAGACTCTTTGTTAATGGCAGTCTCAGTGTCAAGTTGTTTTATTTTCAACTGTAACTCCAGTTCTTCTCTCTTACTCTGAGCTGCTATTTCTGCCTTCTTAAGTTCACTATCTATCTCAGCCTTTTTCAGTGCACTATCTAGTTCAGCTTGCTTTAAAGCTGTTTCTGCCTCTACTTGCTTTTTCTTTGCAGCCAGTTCTACTTCTTCTTCTTCTTTCTTCTTCTTCAGCGTTCCGAGCCATTGAGGTTCTTTGCTGCAAATACAATCCGTCTCCATTCGTCTCTCTGGTGGACCTTCTCTTGCCAGTCGTTGATTCCAAGTGCTTGCAGGTCTGTACATGTATTATCTCTCCACCGCCTTCTTGGTCTACCTCGGGGTCTACGGTAATTTATTTCCTGAGTGTAAGCGAGTTTTGTTTCCCTATTATCTTCCATTCTTTCTATATGCCCCAGCCATTGTAGTCTATTAGCCTTCATGATACCAGTGATTAGCGGGGACTTAAACAGTTCTACTTCTGCTTGTTTTAAAGCTGTTTCTGCCTCTACTTGCTTTGTCTTTGCAGCCAGTTCTACTTCTGCTTGTTTTAAAGCTGTTTCTGCCTCTACTTGCTTGGCAGCCATCTCTGCCTGCTTTAATGCTCTTTCAGCCGCTCTTTCATCGCGTTCAGCAGTTTTCTCCTGTACTAGTAGGTATTCAGAGTATTTATTCTCACTCCATTTTGTCAATTCATCACCTGTCAAATTTAATTTTATCCCCATATCAATGAAATCGAATAATGAAGACATGATGAAAAATGTCAATGAAATACCAGCCACACAAAATATGTTATAAGTGGTTAGTAATAAACAATTTACAATTGATTTCTATTGACAACACGTGCCTCAAATTGCTTCCTTAAAGTATAGAAAAAGAAAAATGTACTTAAGTGCCCTTGGTGCGGTGAAGAATGGTTGGAAATCGGGCTAGGAACTGTAGGGTCGTTACTTCGAGAACACAAATGACCTCTACGGCAAGGTTTCGGATGGTACGGAAAAACCTGCTTTATTTTGGAGGAAAATAAATTAGCGTCTATTTGTTGGTGTGTGCCTGCTTGTCACTAAGTGTTGATTAGGTTTGTATGGCGTTGAGTGTAGTTGTAGGTCGTAAGTTTGTCTGTCAACAATTTTTTTTTTTCAAAACACAAGTCACTTTCTTTCCAAACTTTTTGCTTCCGACAACTCAATTCACAAAGACAATCTACAAGTATCTCAACACTCTACAACACTGATGACACATCACTTACATCAAGATGACATTCAGTAAGGACATAGACATCAAGTTTACAAGATGGCGACAAGGTCAAAATGGCGACAAGATCACAATGTCGACAAGGTCAAAACGGTGACAATGTTCACAAATCACAAATGTTTTATACGTTTACAAGAACAAACAATATGTATGCACTGTACGTTTACAAATAGTCTTGCACATGTTTAAACAATGTAGTTAATAATCAAAATGAGCCTTCCATGATCACAATACATGTACTATAAAGTTTGACAAAAATTTTACGTTCACAAACTCTAGTTTTAAATCGTTACTCACATAAACACGTTCATTTTAAAGCCGGACGAAATGCCACCACGTCCACACTTGTCAGGGTCTTAAACTTGGCTCGCTAACCTAACAGTGTGGGACAGTACAAGTACAACGTGATTTGACGTAAGACTCAACGACACACCGTTCTATGGATTTATTCACATATCAAATACAGAACGATGATCACAACAATATATACTCGATACTTCAATACACTTACATACAGCTCACAAGTCTCACTCAAGATGTCCAGACACTCGACTTTCAGTACAGATACCACACAACGCCTTTCTCTCTGCACACGTCTGTCCGAGTCGAAGTCCCAGGGCTGTCTGCCGCTAACTCGCAACTCGCCTCTCACCTCAGGTGACGTCACGAGGCATGCGTGCGTTTAGCGTCGTCCTTGCTTGACCGCTGGTCGCTTGTCAGTCTTGCAGGCCGGTAACCACTATTCGCCTGGCGGCGTAACGAAGTTACTGCGTCCCTACTGGGAGCTATGTCGCCTGGCGGGCGTAACGATGTCACTGCATCAACGTCTCCTTTCTGGACTCTGACAATGTCCATAAATATATTTCTTAATGTACAAGCAGATTTCTTGATGTCCACCGCGTCCAAACATATTTCTTGATGTCCATGATGTCCAAACAGTTTTCTAGATTTTCAAACACATTTCTTGATGTCCAAACAGATTTCTTGATTTAAAGATAAATGTCTTGATGTCCAAATATATTTCTTGATGTACAAACATATTTCTTGATGTCCATGATGTGTAAAAATAAGTACAAACGATCGTTTGATGTTCATGATCTCCGACAAGATTTTTTGATATGCAGCAGATTTCATGACTTCCCTTGATGTGCAAGAATATGCCTTGATGTCGATAATGTCCAAACAGATTTCTTGATGTCCAAATATATTTCTTGATGTCCGTGATGTGTAAACATAGTTCTTGATGTACAAGCAGATTTCTTTATTCCCATGGTGTCCAAACAGATTTCTTGATGTCTAAAGATATTTATTGTTATTGAAGATATCCACGCAGATTTTTTGTATGTTCAAACATATTTCTTGATATCCAAATATGTTTCATGATATACATACATATTTCTTGATGTCTATGACGTCCAAACAGATCATTTAGACTTAGGAAGGTGTGGTAAGTATGTCGCATTATTCGGATGTGAGTCATGGACAATTTCTCAAACACTAAAGAGAAAAATAGTGGCACTTGAACTTAAATGTGTCGGAAATATCCTTAAAACATCCTTGCCCAAGAAGAATGACATTGAACAAGATCTGAACATCAAAGACAACTGGTTCATAAAGAGCAGGGTGTTACGAAAACTGAAATTCTTTGGTTATATTAACATATTTTTATTAGTTTGGAAAGAACAAGGTGGAAGAAGAAGCAGGGGTCGAATAGAACGACGATGGGCTGGGGATACACAGACACACTGTACGTAGACAGTAAACTGAATCGCTGCAGAGGTCTATTGTACATGGAGTCTCACCTTCATATTTTTATTTTTCGAGGCATGCGAGAGTTGAGGGAAATGAACGAGCTGATAAACTTGATGGCTCATCTATCCCCTGTAGATGGCCAGCCCATGGATCGCCCCGAAGTAATTAACGCCCTTAGAGAGATGTCGAGAGCGGAGGACTTTGACGTTAGTGAATCCACTTTGTTGTCCAGAATGAGTTATATTTGGCACGGCCAGACAAGAGCGGCATAACGCAAGAAAGAGGGGCTCGTCAACCAACGCAGAATTGGCTCTATGAGTTGCCGAACGCTGATGAGTATGTCGGGGGTTTGATATGAGCACGTATGGACTTGTCCGGAGACCAAGGATATCCTAACAGATAACTAACTAGCTAACTAACTAACTAACTAACAAACTAACTAACTAACTAACTAACTAACTAACTAACTAACTAACTAACTAACTAGCTAGCTAACTAACTAACTAACTAACTAACTAACTAACAAACTAACTAACTAACTAACAAACAAACAAACAAACTAACTAACTTTCTGACTGACTGACTGACTGACTGACTGACTGACTGACTGACTGACTATAGTGCGTTCACACGTGTTTGCCCTCATTCATTCATTTTTTCATTATGTGCCATGCCGATAAGCGTGGGCGGTCATGTTCTACCATCTCATTCGATCACCAGAGTCGTGGATAACCTCCGTGTTTCTGTCTCGACCATGCCACGTGGCCAAGCCATCCAGGTATTTAATTCTTGGTCTTCCCCTTGGACTGTTCCCTTCAATCACCAAGTTCGCTGATGTATTGGCGAAAATGTATTGCAGTCACATTAACAAACTTGTTTTACAGTAGTGCACGTCTATTTAAGTACTTCTGCACACTTCCGTTACACCATGTGACTTGCTTTTTATAAGGAAATTCCCGTGCACCACCGAGAATACTAATTGAACAATGATGTTTCCATGTGGCGATGGAATACATTTCATAATATGCACATCAACCCTGACCGGAAATTAGATACCGCTTATAAACAAACATTGAGATATTCTGTACAGTCTCCAGAACAAAAATGGTGTTGTTTGGTGTACATAATGGCACCTTGCCGTCTTGATAAACGATAGTTTGTTACATTGTGCTTCTAAAAGAGATAAAGGCTAAAACCCATGGCGATAGTGAATATGACTAATCAGACCAATTCGTGCTGTAAATGTTCGTCCACAATGGTTGTATATGAACACATGGTCATTTTCACCATCACGCAACATCTTATGTCACACACGCTCAGTGTGTGACCTATCTGCAATCATTTTCTCCTTTGTTTTTATTCCATTTCTGATGTTTGCCCTCCATGCAACATGATCAGCGGATCCTTGCTCCGAAGGTGCAATATCAATGCCCCTATCAATCATGTACCGCTTACACACATCTTTGTTCGTAGTAGAGGCCGACCTCGAGATCTTTTTCCCATCTTTAGTTGACCAAAAATAGATGTCCTTTGGTATTTTACTGTCATCTATCATTTTAATGTGTCCTATCCATCTAAGTCTACGACGACTGAGCATGGAACAAACGGCCACACAAACCGATCTTTTTTGAGTAAGGTGACCAGATTTCACTGCCATAAAGAAGAGTATTAAGGACACAGACTTGATATACCAGGACCTTTCTCTTGGCAGTAAGAGTCCTGTTCTCCCAGACTCTTTTTGTTACCCTGTTCATTATTGTTGATCTCCAGTTCGGCGTCGTCAATAAAGTTGTATGGTACTCCATGTGCATCTTATAACATAATATGTGTCTTATGTTTGCTAATTGTTAAACCACATTCAAAACAAGCTTTGGAGAATGCAGATAGTAAACGTTGTAATTCTTCCTCAGAGTGGGTCGTAATTGCAGCATCATCTGCAAAAAGCTGATCAGTACTCTCCTAATTTTGGTCTTGACCTTTAATCTCTGAGCATTGTAGAGGCCACCATGCGAGCGTGAATGAATGTATATATCACCATCCTGATAACGAAAGACATATTTCAATAGAAATAAAAAGCATATTCCAAACAGGGTGAGAGCAAATACACAACCTTGCTTTAATCCACTCTTGATTTCAAACTCTTCTGAAGTTGTACCATAAAACGCGATAATACCCGTTATGCCTGTATGGAATGATCCCACAATGGACTGAAGAGTTGGCGGGTATAGAATGTCCCACAAAGAATGCCTTCATTCACGATCAATTATTTTGAAAACTGTCTGTTGCATCGTTATGAAATTTTTCCAGCCGTCTTATATTTACCCCCACCCAAGGAATATGTCTTTGATAGGTCCAAAAGCAACTTAAATCATTGAAAGCGGCAACATTTCTTTGATGTTTTCGGGAAAATGTAGTGAATTCACGCTAACAAACTAGTCTTACAGTAAACCACGTTATTTCTGGTAAAGACACAAGTACAAGGCGTAGCCAGGTTCGTATGGGAGTGGGTGCAATAAAAAAGTAGCTTAAAGTAGCATTGCACCGGATTTTTATCCCATATAGCTCAGTCTCTTTCCGTAGGGCGGAAATCGTGGCACAAAGCACGAACTCCGTATCTCCAGCGATGACCCTCTGGAGTCTCCGAAAAAATGCACTCGTGAAATGAAGGAATCGAACATACAACCCTCGGAGCCCGAGTCAGACGGCTAGACCACTTCACCACGGAGATTCCCGAGAGGGGTGCAATGTGTAATATTAGTAAAGACAGAGAATGTACAGAGGTATAGGGTAAATAATGTGTAAATTGACAGGAAAGTAGAAGGAATATATTTCTTACCTTATTTTTCATTTCCTTCTTGTTTCTTCAGCTGCTGGTTAATAATTGTACACACGTATTCATGTTACTAGGATGCATTTAGCTTTTTATATTGAGCTCGTGAAAGCTTCCAAATAGCTGTGCGTTAATGTGTGTATGGAGTGACCAGAAATGATACCGCAATTTAGTCATCATGTTTCCATTTTTAAGGATCTGTTCAGCTGTCTGTGTAGTTTGTTCACACGTACACATGGGTGACACACCCGCTGTGAGTCTTCGTGACAGACAGACAGACAGACATATATTATTATATAGTATTCTCGAGCAAATCTCTAAATACATTACCATTACTCTTATTATGATAATCCCTATTGTCTGTATGCTTTGATACGAACACGAGCCCAGCATTCTGTTGCAAGCCATTATGCGTATTACCAGCATGGGCCATGACCAAAAGCTGTCCTATACTACTGGGCACATATCGCTTTATCTGTCCATCCACTGGTTGCCATTCCTTATCACTTGTGTGGTGCGCATTGATCCACATTTCATCCAAATACACTATGCCATAATTTTCTTTGCGCATTTCCCTTATTTCACGTAGGTATCTGCTTCTCATGGCTCCTAAATGCGGTTGCTCGCAAAGATTATTTCTACCGCCCTTGTACTTTCAAATAGTGAAGATAATGTCCTTATAATTTTCCACAAAGTTGTTTTGGATAGCTCTGTTATTGTTCTTTCTGAACCAAACCCTAAGTTTTCTTACAGTCACTGTTTCTTTGGCATCTAGCATTTTTATAATGCTGGATAATCCTGGATATAAAATCCAAAATTTTTATAATTTTAGGAGTCTCTGTGGCAAAGTGGTCAAGCCTTTTGACTCGGGCTCCAAACGTCGTGGGTTCGATTCCAGTTCACGAGTTAAAAAGTTTTCGGAGACTTCTGTGGGTCGTCGCTAGAGCTGCGGAGTTCGTGCTTTGTGCGATGCTTTCCGCGCTGCGGAAAGAGACCAAACCATATGGGATATAACCCGGTGCAATGAAGTCGATCCTGTCGTATATCAAGCGACTTTTTAAAGCATTTTTATAATAGCTCGCCTTATGACATCTTTGTCAAAACTGTCTACAATAACCTTTCTACCTACCGTTTGGTTATTGCGTGGTGGTTTAATTCCAGATTCTTGCACCCTTTGACAAAATGCCCGTTTTCTTTTTTCGGAATTTGTAATAGTATAAAACAGTTTCTTGCGATCAGCTTCTTGACAAAAATATGTGTACAACTTCATAGTGATTCTTTGAAGTGTACAATTTCGCATTAAAGCCCATTGAAAAATATTCACACATTTCAATGTTAGCGATAAGTGATAAGATTTAAAAAAAAAACTTATTAATCAGGTTTCATGAAATAACCCACATTTTGAGACACCTCTGAACAGTCTTAGTTTGAACAACGCGGGGGGTTGGCAAAAGGCCAATCCTGTAAAAACACGTACAATATTCAAAATTGAGCCCTGAGTGTCTGGCTACGCTGTAATACATTTAAAATTATGAATTTCATGTCAGACCCGTAAATTATATATCTCATATAAACAAACTTTGAAATCTGCTGTAAAATCTCCAGAACAAAAATTTTTTTTTGTTGGTTGGACATAATGATAAGGTTATATACTAAATTTCATAATTTTCCCTCAATTGGTTACTGAGATATTGATGTTTATATTGCGACAAACAAATGTGGACATACTATAGCTGATCTTCTTTAGTGCCTTGAAGAAACCCTCACGACTGACAAATGAGATAGATAAAGGCAATAAATAGTGGTTTGTTTTCAGTGTAAATTATGGGTTTACATAATGTGTGTATTCAATTATAAGGTTATTTGCTAAATCTCATTATTTTCTCTCAGATGGTTACAGAGTTATGGATTTTTATGCGGGGGAAAACATTTGTGAACGCACTATAATTGCATAAAGATGCATGAGGCTATTCGCTATTCCATAGCGATAGATTCAGTAGACAAAAGACCTGGTAAAAATTGCACCGTTGCATGATTTCTATCTTGTCCAGCGTTTGTCCTTCGGCCAATGGACTAGGATTTGATTGAAGTGAGAAGAATACCTCTTGCGTGTCTACAAGGGGCTTATAATAAGTGAAATTGGGTACGTAATAGTAAGAAGTTGGAACTGGGTAAGCAATAGGAAGGAGTTGGAACTGGGTAAGCAATAGGAAGAAGTTGGAACTAGGTAAGCAATAGGAAGAAGTTGGAACTGGGTAAGCAATAGGAAGAAGTTGGAATTGGGTAAGCAATAGGAAGAAGTTGGAATTGGGTAAGCAATAGGAAGAAGTTGGAACTGGGTAAGCAATAGGAAGAAGTTGGAACTGGATAAGCAATAGGAAGAAGTTGGAACTGGGTAAGCAATAGGAACAAGTTGGAACTGGGTAAGTAATTGGGTGAAGTTTAAACTAGGCACATTAAAAGCTCCTCAGGGACGCAGAGGTGTTTCCAAGGCACCAGGGCCGGGTTATATACTGGCCAAGACCTATTGACGCGTCCTCATCGAGCGTCCTGGGCAACAGGTCCCTTCGGGGTCCTGGCTAAAGTCAGTAGGATCGCCGATTCCTCCGAAGTCGGAGAGTGTCTGCCTGTACGGCGAGGAACCACCAGTCTGCACACCAATAAGCCAGACATGGGACAACGGATACTCACGCAAAACTCAGGTCCTGTATGACATCACACTGATGTTGGACAACAGGATGCCTTCATCCAACATACAGGACTTCACGTTGGAGCTCAAGCCAACGAACACAAGCAAGCAAGCAAGCAAAAGCTCCTCATATTTTCACTGAACGTGTCAAGTGTACATGTGTTTTTTCCCAGCGAGTTCTCCTGCTTATAGTACTGCATAGCCTACCATAGTAGCCGCAATTTCTGCTCTAACTGTCAGAAGTTTTGAGAAGTCTGATGCCAAGGCCGAGATAAAATTCCTGATATTGCAGGGAAAACAACCTTCGAAAATACATAGCTCAAGAAACCTTCGTTTGCTTCGGTTTAAATAAACAAAAAAAAAAAAAACAACAACAAAAAACAAGATACAGTCGTAGACAGTTTAAGTGTGACAGCCCACATTTTGCTGATCCGTCAACATCTGGGGGAAGAGTGGAGGGGACGCCTTCAGAAGGCAACCACAAAAATGCAGCAAGTGTGAAGACAACTATTTTCCAGACTTCAAACATGGCAATTGCTGAGATAGCTAGTGCAGGAGAACTGAGAGAACGAACAATTAACAAATAACAAACTGAACATAAGAAAGGTGTCTGCCCATTGGTTTTCAAGCCTTTTGATGCATGAAGAGAAGCAAACGAGAATAAATTTCTGTCGAAAATTGGAAGTGTGAAAACATTTAGACGACCAAGGTGACAGTAGATGAGACGTAGGCTTGCCATTATGATATCCAGTTCAAAATGTCAGACATTCAATGGAAAATACCGATCTTCCCAGAACCTGTCAAGACGGGAACACATACAACTGCCGGAAAAAGATGCTGATTGTTTTTATGGAGCCAAAGATTGAAATATGATCTGCCTAATGGCAACACGGTATAGAGACAATACAATGCAGAAATCCTTAGCAAACTAAAAACAGGTTGTGATGAGAAAATAAGGGTTAACACATACTCACAATATGCCAATGTTATCACGACAACGCACCCTTTAACGAAGCACGATTTGTGTAGTTAGCAGCAAAGGATTTAAATATTAAGATATTCCCATATTTCTCCAGATTTGGCTCCATCAAATAAGTTTCTTTTCCCAAATCATAAATTTTATTATTAGTTCAGTGGAAATAATTTTAACATTGATGAAGAATTCATTCTGGCCTATGATAAATGATTAGGTCTGAAATAGAATAGTGTCCTATTTCCAAGGTAATATTTCATACAAGCTGAGATGGCTTAAATAAGGTAATTCAATTTGTGGCTGTTCTGAAAATAAATTAACACTATACAAACATTTCAGTTTTCATTAATGTTTCAGTCGCACTCAGATTTATGGCTAGCAACAGTGTAGGTCAAATTTGCAACACAATGTGCATGTGTGTGTGTGCGTGCGTGCGTGCGTGCGTGCGTGCGTGCGTGTGTGTGTGTGTGTGTGTGTGTGTGTGTGTGTGTGTGTAAAGTTAGTTGCATGTCCTCTATAGGACATGAATTAACTGACTGTTTGTGTTGTATGAGGGGTGGTCCATACTTTAATTTGTACCGATTTCCAAGAACAGCTTACACTATTAACAACATTGTTGGAATGTGTATGAAACTATACAATATTGTATATGTGTGTAGAAAACTAAACACCATTGTCTGTGTGTATATAAATCTATGCAGAATTGTCTATGTGTATACACAACTATCGCAAAAGCCTTACTTCTCGTAGAGCAGGGTTGGGCAAACTACGGCCCGCGGGCCGCATGCGGCCCGCCAAGTGATTTTATGCGGCCCGCGATGGCATTTAGAAAAACACATTTTTAATTCGTTTTTAAGTCATTTTGTTGAATTTTACAAAATTTCATGTACGGTTATGATGAGTGTCAATAACAAACGTAAGATTGAAGATGAATGCCGTGTTTTTAATGATGAATGGACAACTAAGTACTGTTTTATAAAAGTTGGTAGCACATCAGTTTGCTTGTTGTGTCGTGAGTCAGTGGCTTCTTCAAGTAGTACAATTTAAAAAGACATTATCAAACAAAACATTCCGATTTCGGATACAATTTGACGACCGAAGAGAAGGACAGGAAATGCCTTGAGTTGGTGAAAATTTTGGAGTAACAGCAAACTGTTTTCACTAAACAGTCTTCAATTCAAGATGCTGCAACTGAAGCTAGTCTTGTGCTGTCACACAGAATTGTAAAACAGAACAAGCCATTTTCTGATGGCGAGTTCATCAAGGAATGTTTGCTAGGTGCAGCAAACATTATGTGCCCAGAACAAAAAAACCAGATTTGACAACATTATTTTATCAAGGAGAACTCTGGTCAGACGTGTTGACAAGATCAGTGACAATTTGATGCATAAATTTCAAGATGCAAGTCCACAATTTTTGTGGTACTCTCTTGCTTTGGATGAAAGCACCGATGTACATGATACTGCCAAATTATTGATATTTATACGTGGAATAAACACTTCTTTCAAACTCACTGAAGAGTTAGTGAATGTTGAGTCACTCAGAGACACAACTACAGGCCATGATATATTCAATGTTGTTACTAACTGTATTGAAAGAACTGGATTGGTTTGGAACAAGATGGCAAGTGTTACAACTGACGGAGCTCGTGCTTTGACTGGAAAAAATGTAGGTCTGGTAAAGTTGATAAGTGATAAGATTAAAGCAGAATATCCAGATCACACATTATTACCACTTCACTGTGTGATTCATCAAGAAAGTCTGTGTAAAACTGTTTTGAATATCAAGCATGTTATTGACCCAGTTGTCAGTGTCATCAACCTCATCAGATCAAGAGGACTTAATCACAGACAGTTCAAGTCATTACTTGACGATTTGGAAACTGAACATTCCGATGTCCTGGCTGGGTCTCGGCAAGGTGTTGAGGCGAGTGTGGGATCTCAGAGAAGAAATAGTGATGTTCCTAGAGATGAAGGGCATTGCATGTGACTTTAATACTAACATTGCCAATAAGGAATGGCAGTTAGACTTTATGTTTTCCATTGAAATTATGGAAAAGTTCAATGAACTGAATGTCAAACTTTAGGGCAATGGTGTGTTTGCACATGAATTGTATGTATATATATATCTTTTTTGGTGAATTACAGATGGGTAAGAGATCTCAGGGTCGGCCTCTACTACGATACAAAGATGTGTGTAAGCGGGACATGATTGATACAGGCATTGATAATGCACATTGGGAGCAAGTCGCCGCTGAACGTGTTGCATGGAGGGCAAATATCAGAAATGGAATAAAGTCAAAGGAGAAAATTATTGCAGTAAAGTCACACACCAAGCGTTTGAGACGTAAGATGGTGCATGATGGTGGAAATGACCACGTGTTCACATGCACCCACTGTGAACGGACATTTACAGCGCAAATTGGCCTTATCAGTCACACTCGCTACCGCCATAGTTAAAAGTTATTATGCCTTTTTAGAGCACAAACTATCGTCTGTCAAGACGGCAAGGTGCCAATGACTGACTGACTGACTGACTGTATGTATATGTAAAATCATTTTAGGCAGAACTCTCACTGTTCTCCAGACAAGCAAGTGAAAATAGATTTTGTCACTTCCTTTGCTGAAACAAGAAACTATTTCTGGTGAAATGACTGAAAAATACAAAGCCCAATTAGAAGCATTAATTGAAGAATTTGGATGGAGATTCCAAGATTTCAAGAAATTAGAGCCACAGTTCAATATTCTCAGTTCACCTTTTAGTGCAGAAGCTGATACAGCCACAGAGGATATACAGTTGGAGCTGCTTGACTTACAAGCAGATCATGACCTGAAAGAGAAATTCAAGACAAATGGTTTGCTGGATTTCTATGGATCTTTATCACAAGAATCATTTCCCAACTTGAAAAACTTTGCAGCTAAACTTTTATCATTATTTGGATCAACATACATTTGTGAACAAGCATTCTCTTGCTTGAAGATCAACAAATCTAAGAATAGGTCTTTATTGTCGGACTGCAACTTGCATGCTGTCATGCGGATTTCAACAAGTAAACTTGCTCCAGATTTCAAGAATATTGTCAAAAATTGCAAGCAGTTACATACATCTCATTAGAAATCAACAACTGTAGTGACAATGTAGTCGGTTTGTGTCTAAATTAAAGCCATTGATAGATAATAAAGAATATTTGTTATAATAACAAATTGTAAAATCGTGTTAACAAATTAGTAAAAGTATTTGTCCCTATTGTCAAATATAATGTTTAAGTGTATAAGTAAAATAAAATTGCAATAATTAGTTATTTATACTGCTTAATAACCTATACATAATTAATAATTACATATTGTGATTTGTTGCTGTAAACAATATCACAACAGAAATGATTAAAGCTTTAGAAGAATTTGGACTAGAGCAAGTCACTAGACTGCTGAACACATTATATGATACTGGAGATATACCTTCTGAATTATGTAATTCTGTATTTATTGCAATCCCAAAGAAATCAGGAACCTTAGAATGTGATCAACATAGAACAATTAGTATAATGAGTCACATCACAAAGATTTTGTTACGAATTATCATGCAAAGAGTGAGGAAGAAAATACAACCTGAAATAGGGGAAGAACAATGTGGTTTTGTAGAAGGAAAGGGTACAGTAAATGCTGTGTATATGCTGCGAACAGTTATTGAACGTGCTTTAGAAGTAAACAAGGATATACATCTTTGCTTTATTGACTACACAAAGGCTTTTGATAGAGTAAGACATGTCAACATTGTGGATATGCTTGCAGATCTACAAATTGATGGGAAAGACATTAGACTTATAAAAAACATATATTGGAAACAACAAGCTGCCATAAGAATTGATAATGAAGTAGGACAATACCAACCTATTAAGAGAGGTGTTAGGCAGGGATGTGTAATGTCTCCAGATCTTTTTTCCTTATACAGTGAAAATATTTTCAGAAATTTAGAAGACCTAAATGGAATCAGCATTGGAGGACGAAACATAAATAACATTAGATATGCAGATGATACAGTATTGATTGCAGACAATGCACAGGATCTGCAACAATTAGTAGACGCTGTGGTTGTACACAGTGAGAAGCTGGGGTTGGAATTAAATTGTAGGAAGACACAGGTTATGGTCGTCACTAGGAAGAACGAAGTACCACAATGTAATATACAAGTAAATGGGAATATTCTTCAACAAGTGAATCGGTTCAATTATCTCGGAACAGTCATAACATCTGATGGCAGATGCCTTGAAGAGATTAGAACAAGAATCGCCATTGCGAAAGTAGCCTTTAGCAAGATGAAAAACATTCTGACCAATAAATTGATGTCAATTGAAACGAGAAAAAGAGTGTTGAGGGGATACATAGAGCCTGTTCTTTTGTATGGATGTGAAACTTGGACAATGTGCAGTCAAGCTGAAAAACATCTGATGGCTGCAGAAATGTGGTTTCTGAGGAAAATGCAAAGAATACCATGGACAGATAGAAAAACCAATGACCAAGTACTACAAGAGACAAATGAAAATCGTAGATTGATTAGAGAAATTAGACGTAGACAGTCAACATTTTTTGGACATGTTATGAGAAGAAATGGACTGGAGAACTTGGTGACAGCTGGCAAGATCGAGGGGAACAGACCAAGAGGAAGACCGAGAGGAAAATACCTGGATGGCTTGGCCACATGGCATGGACGAGACAGGAACACTGAGCTGATCCACGACTCTGGTGATCGAGTGAAATGGCGAATCATGACCGCCCACGCTTTCCGGCATGGCACATGATTGATTGATTGATATATATATGCGGCCCGGCAATAGCTTTATATTTGTCAATGCCCACCCCTTTCGTAGAGCATTCAGAATGTCAGCCTGGTCCATGGCGCGTCCGCCCTCCACAGTAGTCTTACCTGCAAGCTTGTCAGCCCGCTCATTTCCTTGTACTCCCGCATGCCCTGGCGCGAAGATAAAACTAATCTTACACAATACTATTTGCATATGGACATATCATGCAGCAGTGTGTGTGTGTGTGTGTGTGTGTGTGTGTGCGCGCGCGAGTGTGCGTGCGTGTGTGTTAGTACTAAAATAGACACCATAATACTGTCGGGTTAGTGTTAAAACTAATGCAGTGTGAATATGTACCACGAGACAGACAGACAGACAGACAGACAGACAGACAGACAGACAGACACGTATAAAAGCAGACAAATAGGACAAACGAACGAAGTTAATTTTCAAAGGTTAACAAATTGGACACGCAGGTCTGTCTTACATGTGGCCCTTTCGATCACTCATCTGTCATTCATCAATTGTGCATGTTTCATTCACATAGACAAAAAAAACAATGTTACATGGATTTTGTAAACATAAACAATGCATATTGCAATGTTATTAGACAGGCAGACACACGTACACTCGCACATTCGTAACCACACACACGCACTCATATATACCTGCATACATACTTACATCATTTGCACAAACTCTCACGATTATACACACACTCAGTAACATACAAATACACACTTCCTCGCATAAACTGCATGCATGCATACAAACCCACACAGACATACACACATACATACACGAACATACACACACATACACTTACACACACATACGCACATACACACGTAGCACACATAGCACACATACACACAAAAACACACATATACACCCAGATACACACATACACACATGTGCACACATAAACACACATACACATGCACACACATACATACACACATACATGTACACACACACACATACATACATATATACACGGAACTTACACACGTAATGACATACACACTCAGGCACACATATACACACTGATATAGATAGATAGATAGATAGACAGACAGACATACATACAGACAGACAGACAGACAGACAGACATACATACATACAGACAGACAGACAGACAGACAGACAGACAGACAGACAGATAGATAGATAGATAGATAGATAGATATATAGATAGATAGATAGATAGATAGATAGATAGATAGATAGATAGATAGTAAAGATAGATAGACAGATAGATAGGTAGATAGATAGATAGATAGATAGATAGATAGATAGATAGATAGATAGATAGATGGACAGATAGACAGATAGATAGATAGATAGATAGATAGATAGATAGATAGATAGATAGATAGATAGATAGATAGATAGATAGATAGATAGATAGATAGATAGATAGATAGATAGATAGATAGATAGACAGACATTTGATGACGTCAAATTTAAGAAAATTCATTCACTGACAGAAGCATTGTAGCGCGCGAATGTAATGAAATGTGTAGGCTAAAACTAGCAGCCGAACTTCATCCATTGACGAAATTTCTATAGTCTGAATAACTGCTCTCTGCCGGTTCGGAGCTGTACAAGAGAAGGACGGAAAAAGCAGCAGTAAATCGATCTGGTCTATTTTGGTTCGTGTTGAGCTATTTTGGAAGTGAGTGGAGTTGATGCTGACGAGGGCATAGCATGTAGACCGAGGGAGGTGTAGCGATGAAGAGAGAGGACGAGAGAAATCTAGAGAGTGAGCAAAAGAGCGAGACAGTGAGCGAGAGAGAGAGAGAGAGGAGAGAGAGAGAGAGAGAGAGAGAGAGAGAGAGAGAGAGAAAGAGAGAACAGGGTGTACTTTTGTGAAAGCATTAGCGAGTGATTTGAACAGTAAACACGGTCGACGTAGTATTTTGTTAAAATATAGCCAGTTATTTCTCATGTATTTTGTGTCTCTTCTTTTCTTTGTTTTCCGTCCATTTCCTTACTACTATTTCGTTCTTACAGCTGTATTTTATTCAAGTTCTATTATTATTTCTTTATTATTTCTGTGTTTCTGATTTGGACTCGATATTTGTCGATATTTCTTTCTTACTTTCTGTTTTAATTCTTCTCTTTTTCTGTTATACTTTACTTCTTTATATACTTAATTTCATTGTTTATGCTTTTCTTTCTTTCTTTCTTTCTTTCTTTCTTTCTTTCTTTCTTTCTTTCTTTCTTTCTTTCTTTCTTTCTTTCTTTCTTTTCTTTCTTTCTTTCTTTCTTTCTTTCTTTCTTTCTTTCTTCCTTTCTTTCTTTCTTTTCTTTCTTTCTTTCTTTCTTTCTTTCTTTCTTTCTTTCTTTCTTTCTTTCTTTCCTTCTTTATACATTTTTAATGTCCTTCTTTCCTTTATATTTTAATTACTCTCTAGCAGTATTTTGTTCTTACCTTCATTCTTCATTTATTTAGGACTCTGTGTGGTACATGCTCTCTTTCTTCAATGGACAAACTACTGAACTAAAATTGCCTAGCAATTCACAAACATCCATTACATATTGGGGTTGCATCCATGGTGAAGTAAAGGACATGCAACTTACTTGATTACATCTCTCTTTATCTCCCTATCTCAGGGTTTTCTGTCATTATTTATTGTCCCTATCCTGCCTCCGTTACTATGAGTATTTAAAAATAATTGTTTAATAAGAAGAATCAATAATTGCTCGTATTTTGATTACTGCTGTTTCATATTGTTTGACAATCTGCTTGGTATTGGTGTGTTACTATTTATAGCCCATTTGTTTTGATGTTTACCATACATCTTTCTCTCTTGCCTCATTGTCTCGTATTTTACCATATACTTCTAATGTCTCTATATCACCTTTTTTGTTGATATGCTTCATATATATTTCATTTGCCTTTTAATTATTTTTATGTCAACATATAATCATCATCAAGTGCCATGCCAGCTGGCGTAGGCATTCATGACTCTCCACAGATCTCGGTCTTTAGTGTTCTGGATCAACTCCGCTGATGATATTCCTCCATGCCACCGTCACAGTCCATCCATAATCATTTCTCTTGGTCTGCCTCTGCCTCTCTTCCCCTCGATCTTTCCAGTTGTCACGATTTTATCCAATTCCTTTCTTCTCATCACATGGTCAAAGAAAGCTGTTTGTCATTTTATTATTGTTGTATATAATTTTATATTTTTATTTGCCTCTTTCAAGCAGTCGTTGTTACTTACTTTGGCAGTCCAAAGAATTCGCAGCAGTCGTCTCAGGAACCATATTTCTGTTGCTTCTAAGTTCTTCACAATTTGTTCAATCACATTCCAAGATTAACTGCCATACAGCTACACAAGTTCTATATAGCACTTCAGCACTCTATTTTTTACATTCAGTAATGAGTGACTTATTGCATAGGATACTCTTCATTTTCCGAAATGCAGCTTTTGCTTGCCCTATTCTGCTCTTAATATCTGTTGTGCATCTTCAATCGGATGTTAAAAATGACCCTAAGTGTTTAAAATTGTCTACTTTGTTAACATATGTTAATATATGCAGCTCTCATTAACTTATCCTTTGTTTTCTTCTCTGTCGACGATATTCTCAACATTCTTCTCTGTTGATGATATTCTCAACATATGTCTCAACTATGTCCACGATATTCTCAACATTCTTCTCTGCCCAAGATATTCTCAACATTTTCTCTTTCCACGATATTCTTAACATTCTTCTCTGTCTACGATATTCTAAACATACATCCCAGTAAACGATAATCTCAACATTCTTCTCTGTCCACGATAATCTCACCATTCGTCTGTGTCCACGATAGCCTCAACATTCTTATCTGATTACGATATTCGCAACATTCATTTCTGTCCACGACATATTTAACATCCTTCTCAATCAACGATTTTCGCAACATTCTTTTCTGTTCACGATGTTCTAGACATTAGTTAGTTAGTTAGTTAGTTAGTCGCAATTCCAATTCACAGCAACGGGTCGTCCCCATTATGCTCCGTTCCTGAGCCAGTGAATATCACACAAAACGCTCCCCACTGCCCAATGTGAAGAGTTGGAAAAGACAGGAGTCTCGACAAACAACAGCCCGCACAAATACACTGCATAATGCCGCCACCAGAATGTCAACATACCAGTCCCCCACGAAACACCCAGTTCATCTCTGATGGAATCGACTGTCATTTTCCTATCTGAATGTTTCCTAGATGTTCACTCACACAGTCCACGAAAATACAATTCATCCTGATGGCAATGGCAATCAACAAGAAGCCCAGCAGCCACGCATTTCTGCATAAGGCAAAAACCGGTCAACGCTGGGACATAGCCACCTGCCATCACTCTGAACATGCAGCCACGTTCAAAAAAAAAAAAAAAAAAACCTCAGGCAGATTCAAAAGCATTTCACTCGAAACTCACAGCTCACAGTGTCGCGCCACGCACTCACTCAGTAGCAGGGCGACGGAACCATCAAGCCTCCTTAGTCTCCTCTTACGACATGCGTGATAGGCTACAGCGTTGCTATTCTTTGCTTCCCTTATGGGCCCCGGCAACACACGGGAGGTTCTAGACATTGTTCTCTGTCAACGATATTCTCAACATTCTTATTTGTCTGCAATTTTCTCATAATTCTTCCCTATACAGGATATCTCAACATTCTCATATGTCCACGATATTCTCAACATTCATCCCTGACCACGATATTCTCAAAATTCTTCTCAAACCACGATATTCTCAACATACTGCTCTTTCCATGATAATTTCAACATTCTCATCTGTGCAATGAGATGTGCAATAACATATCTCGCAGTGTCAACAAATACGGAAGAACCCATCTGTGGCATGGTCCCGAAAGCTAAAGCTGGCTTCTCACGTTCCGAAAGGACTGAATCCCTGCATACTTCAACAAATCATAGAGACGTGTTCATCGTCGTACCACGACATGCAGGCGATGTGGGCAATGGAAGAACAGATGGGCTGGCTAGTACTACCATTGTATCAAAGAGTCAGTTCTTGAATAAATTTGACATTATGATACACTCTAAGAGAACAGGGCCGAAACGAAAACTGTCAACTGAATAAATCAGCATGAACAGCTGGAATGCAAGCATTCAGATTTATTATGATAATGACATGAACATATACTTAGTACACGTTTACATTTAACATACCAGTAATAGCTTATGAGGTCTTAGTCAGATATGACTGAGCTACCGTATGACGGTAGACAGTAAGTACTACCTGCTTCTGTTAGCGCCGATTGTTGGGCTGCGCGTACCAAATCTGACACCGCACATTGTGCCAAAGGCTTCGGGCGGAAGAGCGCAACTGGGAGGGTACAAGCCTTATCCTGGTGTGAGGAAATGCAAGCTAAAGACTAAATGTCATGGCAGGGCAGACCAGGCCCTAAGCCTTGGTTGGTAACTGGTCTAGGATCGAAGCTCCGACAGGCGGATAGTTAGAACATTGCTTTGCTGATCCGGCAGCTTCTGCAGCTTGTCTTGTTCCAGGCGTATTGGTGTCACCTTTCCTCTGGAGTAAACTAGACAGGCCGAGAGAGAGAGAGAGGGATCAAGCTGCATGGCCCTGGCTTTGTGTTATGGAGAGATAACCCCATTTTACAAACTATCATCTGTCAAGGTGCCAGTCACAGTCAATAGTCAATGGTCTGCTCCGTGGCGAAGGAGTTACTGAAAGAGTTCGTAATCCCACATACCCACGAAACACAGCTGTGGGCGATGTGGCAGCAGACCGTCCTACGTTGGTTTTTTTATGAGATGGTATGGGTGCCGGTCGGTCAGAAAGCAATAGCAAAATATTGAACGTAAACTTGTCAAGAAATCACAAACAGCTAAACAAAGAATGATCGGATTGACTACAGCGACATGTAAATGATATGTAACTTATGTGTTTAACAGCCTATGGGATATAAGTTATGTTTGCATTAAAGCTCTTGCTGAATACAGTTATGTTTGCATTTAAGCTTTTGATGAACAGTTGTCCTCAGCTGAGACATTCTTCGTTGTTGTTGTTTTTGGCGTGGGCTAATCTGAATTTCCTCATGTAGTTGACTTATGTACGTTATGTTTTCCGTTGTAAATTCAAAGCATTGCCCTATATCACTTCCCCATCCCAGACAGACACGACGCTTATAATCCATCCAAGAGACACAAACACTGATCGTGTCAACGAGGTGACCCCGAGTTCATCTAGGTATTTCTATGCTGACGTGATTTGAAGAGTTCAAGCACTGCTTTCTTTTTTGACTTATCGATGTAATTGCTGCAGTGCAGTCGTCATTCGTGCGCACTACTGGCATATTTGAAGCATTTGTAATTAAATCAGTCTTCATTTAATTGTACAGTTTAAACTGTATTATGCTATTTCATATTCTATTCGCAACAGAATCATTATCGTCGTGCCTCTACGAGAACTTTAACTACAAAGATAGCATGCGTATAAAATGGCAATTCAAAATTCCGTAAGCTCAAATCCCCGTAATTCGATAAGCCGTAATTTAGGGTAAAGCCATCAATTCAAAAATAGAGATAAGAACAGGGATATTATATTTTACAGGAAATATAAATGATACGTCGATCAGTGATGTAAATGGCCCTCCTCATTGCCTGCACTAAATTTAGCTCTTGTTTTTGTGGGCCAGTAGGTCAAAGCTGAACCCGAGAACGGTATTTCAATCGATACCACGTGAGCCACAAGCCATAGCGCAAATAGAAACTGTTTCCCCAGGGAGGGGAGACGAGTGCGTGATAAGCAAGAGCTAGACATTCAAGCAGACGGACATACACATAACCCGACAAACACGTGCGCACAACGCGCACGCATTTCAAACGCGGGAACACATTAGAGCAACCTGCAGAAAAATGACATCGATAATGTGAAAGACTGTTGTCGAACTGATCCAAAAACACATGAACTCACAATGTAATTAGGAAGCTCGACGAAAGAAAAGGCATGCGCAGATACACGTGAACATTCATACCAAAGTCTTCATCGATAAACAAATATAAACCAAATAGAAATACTAAAACTTAGCTAGAAAACTATATTATCTCAATCACAAAAAAAGTAAATAACATGTAACAAACTGGGTTTTTCTTGTTCAGTCAGATGTAACAGATACTCATTTGTCATTGTGATGTTTCAGTTCTATAGATGTTTGTGTGTGTGTATATGTTGTGTTTTGTTGACAAGGACTTTAATCGAATCCATCCATCCATCCATCCATCCACCCACCTATCTATCTATCTATCTATCTATCTATCTATCTATCTATCTATCTATCTATCTATCTATCTATCTATCTATCTGTCTGTCTGTCTGTCTGTCTGTCTGTCTGTCTGTCTGTCTGTCTGTCTGTCTGTCTGTCTGTCTGTCTGTCTGTCTGTCTGTCTGTCTGTCTGTCTGTCTGTCTGTCTGTCTGTCTGTCTGTCTGTCTGTCTGTCTGTCTGTCTGTCTGTCTGTCTGTCTGTCTGTCTGTCTGTCTGTCTGTCTGTCTGTCTGTCTGTCTGTCTGTCTGTCTGTCTGTCTGTCTGTCTGTCTGTCTGTCTGTCTGTCTGTCTGTCTGTCTGTCTGTCTGTCTGTCTGTCTGTCTGTCTGTCTGTCTGTCTGTCTGTCTGTCTGTCTGTCTGTCTGTCTGTCTGTCTGTCTGTCTGTCTGTCTGTCTGTCTGTCTGTCTGTCTGTCTGTCTGTCTGTCTGTCTGTCTGTCTGTCTGTCTGTCTGTCTGTCTGTTTACCTACCTACCTCCAGTTCGTAATCCCGCATACTGCTTTCAAAACACATCTGCTGACGATTTTATCAGCAGACCGCCTTACGTTGGTTTTTCATGAAATGGTATGGTACAGGCCGTTAAGAAAATAATGGAGAACTAGTTGCTCAGGAATCACGGACAGCCAAAAAATGATGGGGTTGACTGCAACTAACTGAGTGACAGTAGTACGATAACAATTACTGTTATTGTGGTTGATGATGCCTTGTGGTACTTCAATGTTTTAATGCTACTACTAATTTGCTGCTGATATCATCCATCCATCCATCATGTGCCATGCCGATAAGCGTGGGCGGTCATGTTCTACCATCTCACTCGATCACCAGAGTCGTGGATCAGCTCCGTGTTGCTGTCTCAACCATGCTACGTGGCCAACTTTCAGGTAATTACTTCTCGGTCTTCCCCTTGGTCTCTTCCCTTTGATCTTGCCAGTCTATCATACTTACTTGTATAAGGGGCATTCATTTGAAATCCGTCATAGTCATGTGATAAATACTGACCAATGAATAAAATTAAATTATCGTCCCATGATGCATAGGTTCTGTTTCTGACCGTTGAGAAAATGGCCGGGTTGATCCAAATTCCGTCCAAAGAAGCTCGAAGAGCGGTGATTCAGTTTCTTTCATTTGAAGGATGTCGACCAGTGGACATTCATCGAAGATTGCAGGCAGCGTACGGTAACAAGTGTGTGTCGAAGACAACAGTGACAGACTGGGCACAAATGTTTCGGAAAGGACGTCAATTTACGACAGATCTTCGACGGCCGGGTCAAGCGCATATTGTTGCAACAGAAAAAAACCCATCGCCAAAGTTGATGCAGCAGTACAGATGAACCATTGTCGAAGCATACGTACGCTAGCGAAAGAATTTTATGTGTCGATTGGGACATCTAAAAAGGTCGTTCGTAAGAAACTGCAATATCGGAAGGTGTGTTCACAGTGGGTACCACGGATGTTGACCGACCACCAAAAAGAGGAACGCATGGGATGGTGTTTGAACTACTTGCAGCGTTACAGAGTGGAGGGTGATGCATTTCTCTTCCGAATAGTGGCAGGCGATGAATCATGGTGTCACCACTTTGACCTGAGCAGCAAAAGAGAGAGCATGCAATGGAAGCATGCTGGATCACCAAAAGACATAAAATTCAATTTACAGGATTCCGCTGGTAATCTGAGCGCATTTTTTGACCATGAAGGGCTATTGTTGGCCGACTTTAAACTACTACTACTACTACTACTACTACTACTACTACTGCTGCTGCTGCTGCTGCTGCTGCTGCTGCTGCTGCTGCTGCTGCTGCTGCTGCTATTATTATTACTACTACTACCACCACCACCACCACCACCACCACCACCACCACCACCACCACCACCACCACCACCACGACTACTACTATATACTACTACTACTACTACTACTACTACTACTACTACTACTACTACTACTACTACTACTACTACTACTACTACTACTACTAAGTCTACTACTACTACTACTAATTAAATATACTTAAAATGATATTCTGATCTACATTTGTCTGCACCCCCGAACGCTGCTACTTCTTGTAAAGTGTCGGATGTATGGATTGATGGCTCAACCCCAAGGAGAGAAAGGATACTAAGTTCATCTTTCCCAATGTGATCCTGCCCGATTAATTATGTTAACCATTAATGGCTCATTTGCTTGAGCCCATAAACAGTGTCTCAGAAAGCCAAGGAATACTTCTGGGAAAATATTTAAAAGTGTTTTCCCCTTATTACCCCAAAATATTCTTTTGGTGGTTCCTTGCCTCTTCTCTCCCAGTTAATCTAATTTTATCTAGTGTTGTCTTGATTAAACTTATTGACTATGACAAGTAAAAAATACGCTCACTAGAGTAAATGACCTAAATTTTTCCATCATTTATTAGTTAGTTAGTTAGTTAGTTAGTCGACAGATCATCCTCGTTGCACATCGGACCATTCAGTCCATAAGTGCTCGGATCCCCTCCTCAGCAAATCCCGCAGCGTGTAGCGGCTAACGACGCCAGTTCTGTGTTGGTTTATCAATCTTCTTTGGCTTCCTGCGTAGTGTTCTTGTTTGGCCACCCCTCTTTTAATTTGCTGCTCTCGCAGTCTGGCCATTGTTGTAGATTCACAGTCATCACTTGGTTCTTGCAAAAGTCTCACTTCTCGTAGAGCATTCAGAATGTCAGCCTGGTCCATGGCGCGTCCGCCCTCCACAGTAGCCTCACCTGCGAGCTTGTCAGCCCACTCATTTCCTTGTACTCCCGCATGCCCTGGCACGAAGATGAAACTAATCTTTGCCAGCCGAGACCGCTTCAGAGGCAGCAACCATTCTCTTCGGATCGACCCCTCCTCTATCCTCTTGATCATGTTCATTGAGTCGCTAAGGAAACAAGCCCTAGTGAATGTCTGTGTCTCGAGCCATGTTATTGCTTTACTTACTGCCATGACTTCCATGGTCAGGCTACTTGTGGTTTCAGTGAAAGCACCAGAGTCCTCCTTCACAATTCTCCCTCCGGCCCGAGCTGTAAAGGCCCATGAGCTTCTCACATGTCGGACGACCGACCCATCTGTGTAGATGACCGCGTCACTGTCTAGCGAATTCTCGAAAATCAACGCTTGTACTTCAGCCTCCACAGCAGCCGGATTTTCTTGTCTGCATTTTCTATCTAGTTGGATGCAAACTGAAAAGGATGTGCAGAAGTCTGTTGGCACTTGCACCCACTCCTCGCCAGGTTCTAAGTCCTCAAGTGAACACACCTGTTGAAGAATGTCTTCGGCTTGACCCATCCACGACCGTCCTCTTTTTAACCTGCTGCCCTTCACCTTCCTAATTTCACTATGCAGTGGATGCTGTGTGTTTGCGTTAATTCTGAGGTAGGCGCGTGCCCTGCAAACTTGCATTCTCTCTTCAATGGTTGGAAAATCAAGAAGGTAGCGCATCGCCCTGCATGCTGTATCTCTTGTACATCCAAGAATAATGCGCATAGCTTCATTCTGTATCCTTTCCATCCTTTCTATCTGCTTATGGCTGAGAGTCAGGATTGCCATTGCATACTCCAAAACAGACATGACCAGCCCCTCGTACAGAAGACATAGATGGCGCTGCTCACAGTTTGCTGCCGCCATCACCCGCATCGCTGCCAAACCCCGCTTGGCCTTTGTTATCACCTGGTCTATGTGCACATTATAAGCAAGGCTTCGATCAAACCGTATCCCCAGGTAATTCATTGCCTGCGTTCTTTCCACCGTCTCTGAACACAGCATTACAGTTGGTGTTGGATTGTTGACAATATGATTATTCAACGAGAACCAAGTCACTGTTGCCTTTGTTGGGTTGACCATTGCCCCAGCTTCATCACACCAAGTACTTATGCGATTGAGTTCGGTTTGTAGTTCCACAGCAACCTCCTCTCTATCCTTACCCTGACGATACACTAAAACATCATCGGCATATGACAATGTCCTGCCAGGTCCAGTGATCTGCTCACTGGTGATTCTCACTGTGTAGGCGTTGAACAGTACCGGAGATAATGGTGATCCCTGTGGTAGGCCAGGATATATTGTTGTTGGTTCCGAAGTCCAACTGCCACATCTAAAAACTACTTTCCGTTGGAAGAGGGCCACAGCGATCCAACTAAGGAGGAATGGACTTACGTTTAGTTCAAGAAGCTGAAACATTAAAAAATCCAGTGGTACTCTGTTGTATGCGTCCTCAAGATCAATCGCTGCAGCAACGGTTTCAGTGCCTGAGTGGAAACCTTCATAGACATCGTGGGCAAAGACTGCTGCATTGGTCCAGGTTTCTCTTTTTGGACGGTACCCACCCAGGGTAGGTGGGAAAACACCTTGCCTCTCTAGTTGGCTTGATATTTTCCTGGCAATTACCTTCTCCAGCAGCTTGCCTATTGTATTCTGCATGGTTATAATTCGATATCCCTGAATTTTTTTGTGGTCTTTGTCAGGCTTCGGCAAGGGAATCAGATAGCTGTGTAACCATTCCTCCTTGATGCTAGCACTCCCTATACTGTTGTTGTACATGTCTGCTAGTTTCTCTAGCTCATTGTCGGTACACCTATTTATGTCGTCGTATCTTATGCCATCAGGACCTGGAGCACTGTTTTTTGATCGTCGAAGCACAGCCTTGATTTCTTTCACTGTCACTGTGTCTTCATCCGAAGTGTTCTGGGCCTTGCATCTGTCTGAGGTGACCTCCTTGGCCAGATTCCGGCCTCCCATGTCTGTCTGGTTGCTCTGCTCAAGGTAGCGTTCAAAGAGGGCTTTGCCCTTGTCCTCGTTTGCCCTTGTCATCATTTATTAACTATGCAGTTATTATTGAACAGTAATGATTTTGAAACAATCAATTTACAGCATATACATACATGAAAAATCAAAGTTCATTACATCAAGATATTTCCACTTATATTTTCATCAGTGACTCCCCTCCCCACATGGCATTAATACTACAGGTAATTTATCAGGTAATTGTCCTGCAGATCCTCTGTGGTAGTAAATCTGAAACAGAAGAATTGGTCTGTCCTTCCTTGTAGCGACTTGTGGGATAGGGATTCCTGCTCAAAGCAGTCACTGTGAAATATTAAGCTTCAGTGTATTGTTCTTTCCAGGTTTGAGCATAATATTGGCTCTATTTCTCCCCTTTCAGGTTCAAGAATCTAACATCTATGTTACCTGTACTTCATGGGTCGAGGAGAAT
>OY992892.1:19227836-19230336 GCA_963921405.1 Cepaea hortensis
GTCCATGGCGCGTCCGCCCTCCACAGTAGCCTCACCTGCGAGCTTGTCAGCCCACTCATTTCCTTGTACTCCCGCATGCCCTGGCACGAAGATGAAACTAATCTTTGCCAGCCGAGACCGCTTCAGAGGCAGCAACCATTCTCTTCGGATCGACCCCTCCTCTATCCTCTTGATCATGTTCATTGAGTCGCTAAGGAAACAAGCCCTAGTGAATGTCTGTGTCTCGAGCCATGTTATTGCTTTACTTACTGCCATGACTTCCATGGTCAGGCTACTTGTGGTTTCAGTGAAAGCACCAGAGTCCTCCTTCACAATTCTCCCTCCGGCCCGAGCTGTAAAGGCCCATGAGCTTCTCACATGTCGGACGACCGACCCATCTGTGTAGATGACCGCGTCACTGTCTAGCGAATTCTCGAAAATCAACGCTTGTACTTCAGCCTCCACAGCAGCCGGATTTTCTTGTCTGCATTTTCTATCTAGTTGGATGCAAACTGAAAAGGATGTGCAGAAGTCTGTTGGCACTTGCACCCACTCCTCGCCAGGTTCTAAGTCCTCAAGTGAACACACCTGTTGAAGAATGTCTTCGGCTTGACCCATCCACGACCGTCCTCTTTTTAACCTGCTGCCCTTCACCTTCCTAATTTCACTATGCAGTGGATGCTGTGTGTTTGCGTTAATTCTGAGGTAGGCGCGTGCCCTGCAAACTTGCATTCTCTCTTCAATGGTTGGAAAATCAAGAAGGTAGCGCATCGCCCTGCATGCTGTATCTCTTGTACATCCAAGAATAATGCGCATAGCTTCATTCTGTATCCTTTCCATCCTTTCTATCTGCTTATGGCTGAGAGTCAGGATTGCCATTGCATACTCCAAAACAGACATGACCAGCCCCTCGTACAGAAGACATAGATGGCGCTGCTCACAGTTTGCTGCCGCCATCACCCGCATCGCTGCCAAACCCCGCTTGGCCTTTGTTATCACCTGGTCTATGTGCACATTATAAGCAAGGCTTCGATCAAACCGTATCCCCAGGTAATTCATTGCCTGCGTTCTTTCCACCGTCTCTGAACACAGCATTACAGTTGGTGTTGGATTGTTGACAATATGATTATTCAACGAGAACCAAGTCACTGTTGCCTTTGTTGGGTTGACCATTGCCCCAGCTTCATCACACCAAGTACTTATGCGATTGAGTTCGGTTTGTAGTTCCACAGCAACCTCCTCTCTATCCTTACCCTGACGATACACTAAAACATCATCGGCATATGACAATGTCCTGCCAGGTCCAGTGATCTGCTCACTGGTGATTCTCACTGTGTAGGCGTTGAACAGTACCGGAGATAATGGTGATCCCTGTGGTAGGCCAGGATATATTGTTGTTGGTTCCGAAGTCCAACTGCCACATCTAAAAACTACTTTCCGTTGGAAGAGGGCCACAGCGATCCAACTAAGGAGGAATGGACTTACGTTTAGTTCAAGAAGCTGAAACATTAAAAAATCCAGTGGTACTCTGTTGTATGCGTCCTCAAGATCAATCGCTGCAGCAACGGTTTCAGTGCCTGAGTGGAAACCTTCATAGACATCGTGGGCAAAGACTGCTGCATTGGTCCAGGTTTCTCTTTTTGGACGGTACCCACCCAGGGTAGGTGGGAAAACACCTTGCCTCTCTAGTTGGCTTGATATTTTCCTGGCAATTACCTTCTCCAGCAGCTTGCCTATTGTATTCTGCATGGTTATAATTCGATATCCCTGAATTTTTTTGTGGTCTTTGTCAGGCTTCGGCAAGGGAATCAGATAGCTGTGTAACCATTCCTCCTTGATGCTAGCACTCCCTATACTGTTGTTGTACATGTCTGCTAGTTTCTCTAGCTCATTGTCGGTACACCTATTTATGTCGTCGTATCTTATGCCATCAGGACCTGGAGCACTGTTTTTTGATCGTCGAAGCACAGCCTTGATTTCTTTCACTGTCACTGTGTCTTCATCCGAAGTGTTCTGGGCCTTGCATCTGTCTGAGGTGACCTCCTTGGCCAGATTCCGGCCTCCCATGTCTGTCTGGTTGCTCTGCTCAAGGTAGCGTTCAAAGAGGGCTTTGCCCTTGTCCTCGTTTGCCCTTGTCATCATTTATTAACTATGCAGTTATTATTGAACAGTAATGATTTTGAAACAATCAATTTACAGCATATACATACATGAAAAATCAAAGTTCATTACATCAAGATATTTCCACTTATATTTTCATCAGTGACTCCCCTCCCCACATGGCATTAATACTACAGGTAATTTATCAGGTAATTGTCCTGCAGATCCTCTGTGGTAGTAAATCTGAAACAGAAGAATTGGTCTGTCCTTCCTTGTAGCGACTTGTGGGATAGGGATTCCTGCTCAAAGCAGTCACTGTGAAATATTAAGCTTCAGTGTATTGTTCTTTCCAGGTTTGAGCATAATATTGGCTCTATTTCTCCCCTTTCAGGTTCAAGAATCTAACATCTATGTTACCTGT
>OY992892.1:19235336-19237836 GCA_963921405.1 Cepaea hortensis
CATCATCATCATCATCATCATCATCATCATCATCATCATCATCATCATCATCATCATCATCATCATCATCATCATCATCATCATCATCATCATCATCATCATCATCATCATCATCATCATCATCATCATCATCATCATCATCATTGTTATTGCAATCATCATCTTCATTCTCATCATTATCATTATATCATCATCATCATCATCATCATCATCATCATCATCATCATCATCATCATCATCATCATCATCATCATCATCATCATCATCATCATCATCATCATCATCATCATCATCATCATCATCATCATCATCATCATCATCATCATCATCATCATCATCATCATCATCATCATCATCATCATCATCATCATCATCATCATCATCATCATCATCATCATCATCATCATCATCATCATCATCATCATCATCACAATCATCATCATCACAATCATCATCTTCATTATTGTTATTACAATCATCAGGACACTAGTCCATATGTTGTAACATGAGTTATCTATCCAAAAAAATGAGGTTTCGCTTAAGACACCAAACCAGATGCTTGTAGTACGCGTGATGTGTAATATGTATTGTGTCGTGCTTAAGGCACAACACCATATGAAGGTACCATGAATGATAGGTAATACAAACTGTTGTCATGCGTCGGAGTGCACTAAATGATTAATTAGTGTTTGGGTTATGCGGAACATGTTCTCTTGTGATAGACAGGACATTATATATCAAAGTTGCCTTCTATCATGAGATTGGTAGTTAGCTTATACTCCCTCTTGGCATTTCACTTTATTCTTTCATTCTCAGACATAATATTCATATGTGCATGGATGATAATTTCACTCATTCATCATAAATCATTCATACTTGCATGTAAGATAAGTAATTATACTTATGTAATTTCCCAATGATAACTTTAAATGTTAACACCACTGACATTACAATGAAATCTCAATCATTCTACAATCACAATCATATCTGTATGGATGACAATGAAGCATATGTATGTGTTTTAGAGATGATAAACTTACAGATTTAACAACAATGACATTACAATGGAATCTAACTAATTCTCATCCTTCATCAGAATTTATAATATTTCATGGATGATAAGTAAGCATACGGATGTGTTGTTACAAATGATACATTCACATATGTTTAAAAATAATGAAATCACACATGACTCACCACAGGCATGCTCTTTTCAATGACATAGACTTATGTGATCAGTAGGGCACTTATTAGATTCACAAAGGATGATTCCTTAGGTTTAGCAAACATGAAATCACATGAACTACCCCAGACATGCTCTCATCAATGACATAGCATTATGTGATCACTAAGCATACTTATGTGATTCACAAAGGATGATTCCTCATGTATAGCAATAATGAACTTACACATGGATCCCCACATGCTCTCATAGATGTATGTGATATACTCAGTCCACCTTCATTCATTATGAATCCTAACCAATCATGCATGGCGGTTGATTAAGCATTACTTATGTGGCACAAATATTAATTCCACATGTTTAACAACAATGAAAATACATTGCCTCACCACATGGGTGCTTTATCCACCACACAAATTTATGATACATATAGAAATCTATTTATATATCATGTGCTCATGTACTTTACTGTTACACATTACAATAATCTCTCTTACCAGTGTTGGCATATGTAAAATAGTTTCTTCTTAGTGAAGTAAGTATTCTTAGCTTCCTAAATCTTAAGTTACTCACCAACTTCTAAATAACTGTTGATTGAGTTTAGCTACTTAAGAATAAAATGTACAACCTAGGTCTAATATTTACACATTAAATAAGTTGTTTACTAGAAGTAAAGGAAGCTCACTGGGTTTGTCCTAATGTACAGTTTATCTATGACTATGATAACTGAATATAATATTAACTTCTTTAGGACTAATCACGTGGTTTACAACACACTGACTTACCAACTCTTCTCGGGAAATAGGCTCACAGTCTAACTAATCTAAAACATTATTGGTTTCACCTTATTCTTTTCGAATGGCTTTCAAACACTTCACGTCAACACCACGATGTCAGGTTCGAGATTTGGTTTGCTTTCCAAATACACTGGCTGCGAGTATGTTGGTTCTTCTTTTCTCTTTAGACTTGTGTTCGCAGAGATTTAAAGCTTCCAATCCTGCATTCACAGTCGGACTTATTCGGGTTAGTGACTACGTGTTGGTGGTACATACAATGAGGGCGTGTATCGGTCGTTAGTCTCTTTTATGCCGGCTTTTCCGGTCCGAGTTTTTGGTATCTCGCCGAACTGTGTCTGTTGTTGTAAATTTAGGATGTTAGGATGCTATTCCCTCTTTCCATAGTTTACCTGGTCGGCATCTTCTTCTGCTACCGTTTGGTCTGTACATCAATGCTTGTTGTGGTATACTGTTAGTTGGTAACATAGTTGCATGGTCAAACCATTGGACTTGCTGTCTTCTAATAAAATCTAGCACTGTT
>OY992892.1:19242836-19267836 GCA_963921405.1 Cepaea hortensis
GTAATGACATTTTCAGCCGTAAACCAATTGATAAAAATCACCTAAAGCGTTAGACACACCGGCGAACAGATTACATTCCGACCGTTTTCTCCCGCAAAAGTCTTACGCAATTGCACATCCTATGCGCAAACACAACTTTCTTTCGATCCAACATCAAGGACCTCATGCGTTTGCGAAAGTTATTGATGCACTGTTATCGATTACGTCATTCGTCTCAGGTAATCTGACAAAATCAATATGGGATACTTATAGTTTCATTCATGCGATTTCTCTCTGTCCCAAGTTCCATTGAGAAATCGCATTTCATTGATGCGTCTTTGGTGCGAGGGCGGTAATTTTCCACTTAATGAATGGGTCGTCACAGGTGGTGGGATACTCTTCTTTGAGTGGGTGTGTTATTAGGTTTTGTTTTAATTTGGTCAGCGCTAGTTAAACACGTCAGACAATGACGTTACGAGGGATGTGCGTTGGACAACTGTACAAAAATGAACATTGCAAAAATACATTAGGGATCCATTTATACGGCGGGGTTAGGTATTTGACTCACCGTCAAAACCAAAATCGACGAAACACGAAGAATATTATTTTCTCGATTATACGTGTACGCTGTATAACGATAGAGAAAAGACCTGTACAGCAGCAGGTAGATTTAACCCCCCCCCCCCCCCCCCCCCACAAAAAAAAAAAATTAAAAAAAAAAATTATCTAGGCGACCTGGTAGGCCCAGCCTTAAAAGAGTGCCAGGTTATGGCTTGGGAAGTAAGGCGGCAGATTTGATTATGACCACATCACTAACTTAGTGCCGACTGGTGTATCCAAATAAGGCTCAATCACCATGTACCCAAGGCGTTTTAATGCGCAGAAAAAAGTGTCCTTATTTGTGAACTTGACTGCAGCCAGATGTCAGCTTTTGTACTTGGCTGCAGCCAGATGTCAGCTTTGGTACTTGGCTGCAGCCAGATGTCAGTTTTTGTACTTAACTGCAGCCAGATGTCAGTTTTTGTACTTAACTGCAGCCAGATGTCAGTTTTTGTACTTAACTGCAGCCAGATGTCAGTTTTTGTACATGACTGCAGCCAGGTGTCAGCTTTTGTACTTGACTGCAGCCAGATGTCAGTTTGTGTACTTGAATGCAGCAAGATGTCAGCTTTTGTACATGACTGCAGCCAAATGTTAGTTTTGTACTTGACTGCAGTCGGACGTCAACTTAAAATGAAACAAACAGGTAGGCTATGATTCTGTGGGGAAACAATTCATAAATAAAAAGTTAGTTTCATATTCTTTACAGGAGATAGCAGTCAACCCCAGCATTTCCGGTGTGTGTAATTCCTGTGAAGGTTTACGTTCAAAGTTTATTATTGCTTTCTGAACGATCGGCTAACGGTCTGGAGTCACCTAGTGCACATGACTATCCATACCGGTCGAGGCTGTTCCTATGGAGCAGCTTGGCCACGTGGCATGGTCGAGACAGAAATACGGAGCTAATCCATGACTCTGATGATCGAGTAAGATGGCAGAACATGACCGCCCACGCTTATCGACATGGCACATAATGGATGGATGAAACGATCGGCACTCATACCATTGTAGAGAAAATTACCTAAATAAACACACAAAGTATTATTTGGCACTCACAGAAGAAGAAGAAGGAAGTAGAGACTAGAAGACGCACTAGACAACATAAAATTTGAAAGCTATAGTTACCGACCGGGATCGAACCTGTCGCCTCCAAATGACGACAGCGCCTCGCTGCAGGAACAAGTGTACTTCGACGCACGACTAACTAGACACTCAAAAAAGTGTCTTTATTAGTCATGTCTATCATACACGTGAACCTAACAACTATGGAATACGGACAGAATTCGTATCAAACCATTGAGATATCACCATCGATCTCATCATTTATTTTAAACCAGCATAGGTCAAATAACAATTTTTTGTCTCTTTTTTTTTATTTCTTTTTATATTTTTTTTTATTATTAAGTCTCTATTTCCTTCTTCTCCTTCTGTGAGCGCCAAATAATACTTTTTCTTTTTAAAAATTCGCATATCCTTTTACAGGACATTGCTGTCAACAGCAGCATCTTTCAGCTGTCTGTTGATTTCTTGGCAAGATTACGCTCAGTAGCCAAATAATACTATGTGTGTTTATTTATGTAATTGTCTTAGTGGCCTCAACGCCCCCCCCCCCCCAAAAAAAAAAAAAATTAACTTCTTGTGTTTACATTGTAGAGAAACCAACACCAGGCGGTCCTGTTCCCAACCGCCCGCAGCTGTGCTTCCAACACGGTTGTCGGGAATACTAACTGCATTCACTATGTCTTCGCCACATATCCGGCTTCATAAATACACACACATGCATTGCTTGGAACGCATAGAAGAAGATGAAACATTGGAGACTAGAGGATACACTAGACAACATACACATTGACAGCTATAGGTACCGACGGGGATGATGTGGGGAAACAACAAGTACCATTCCGGTAAGCGTGGGCTGTCATGATTCGCAGTTTCACTCGCTCACCAGAGTTGTGGATCAGCTCAGTGTTCTTGTCTCAACCATGCCAGGTGGTCAAGACATCCAGGTATTTACTTCTCTGTCTTCTCTTTGTTCTCTTCCCCTCGATCTTGCCAGTTGTCACAAAGTTCTTCAATTTATTTCTTCTCATAACATGTCCAAAAAATTTTGACTGTCTACGTCTAATCTCTCTAATCAGTTTACAATGTTCATTTGTCTCCTGTAGTACTTGGTCATTGGTTTTTCTATCTGTCCATGGTATTCTTTGCATTTTCCTCAGAAACCACATTTCTGCAGCCATCAGATGTTTTTCAGCTTGCCTGCACATTGTCCACGCTTCATATTCATACAAAAGTACAGGCTAGCACCTCAACACTCTTTTTTTTCTCGTTTCAGTTTACATCTTTTTATTGGTCAGAATGTTTTTCATCTTGCTAAAGGCTACTTTCGCCCTGGCGATTCTTGTTCTAATCTCTTCAAGGCATCTCCCATCAGATGTTATGACTGTTCCGAGATAATTGTACCGATTCACTTGTTGAAGAATATTCCCATTTACTTGTATATTACATTGTGGTATTTTGTTCTTCCTAGTGAAGACCATAATCCGTGTCTTCTTACAATGTAATTCTAACCCTAGTTTTTCACTGAGTGCAACAACCGCATCTACTAATTGTTGCAGATCATAACAAACCACAAAAAAAAAAAAAAAAACTCAGACCAAATAAACAGAAATCGCAGTGGGGAAAATGAGCAATCACATAGTTGTGACGACTAAGAAAAATAGTAATAAATAACGAAGACACAAACATTAGATTGCACGATTTATTGCCTGACACATGTCGCTGTATCTGGTAAGGTACATACTGCAGAAATCACAACATAAACTAAAGCAAGTGATCCGTTTATGTTGTGTGATTTATGCGGTGTGTACCTGACCAGGCTCTGTGGCGAAAGTCTTACGAATGCAATTCGTAATCCAGCATACCGATATAGAAGCAAACCGCCTTGTGTTAATTTCCAAACAACGGTATGAGAGCCAGTCGCTCAGAATGCAATGGCAAACTACTGAACGTAACACGTGCCTAGGAAACACAAACAACCATAAAATGCTGGAGTTGACGTCCACGTCCTGGGAATATATGCAAGTAACTTTTATTTTAACCTGACGAGATGCAGCGACATATGTCAGGCATGAAATCGTGCAATCTATTGTTTATGTCTTCATTATTAAAATTCACTAGGGTAAACATTGTTTAGAATAATAAATAAGGTAAAACGCCAGTCGTTTCCGAAGTTATATCGTTTCATTCCTAAAGCAGTTGTTACTTTTACGTTTGCATTCTCCATGCTCCCTGGCATAGAGGTTAGCGACTTTCTCCGTAATCCCATATACTCTAGTGACTAACGTGACGTGCGCAAGAATCGGTGGCGGTTCAAGCCGCATCGGTAACTTACGGGGTATGTGAGCCGGTAGCTCAGAAAGTAATCTTGAGCGTAATCTTGCCAATAAATCAACAATCAGCTGAAAGATGCTGATGTTGGCAGCGATGTCCTGTAACGGATATGCGAAAAAAAATAAAAATTCTCAATGCGGTTGTTACATTCACATTATAATTCCGGATGTAGTTGTTACTTTAAGTTTTTCATTTCCAATACAATTTCTGAAGTAACTTTTTCATTTATTTTGCAGCTGTTGTTTTGCTGTTTGATTTTTGTTAACATTCGCGCGCTTTGAACTCGACCGTAGTCCATACTCGCGCGACTATTACAAGCTGGTGCTAATACTGGGAGTGGACTGGACTTATGTTTGAGTATGGATTATCTGTTTCTGTTACCAGTATCCCTCGCCATCAGGCGAAGTAACTCTGACTTCTCACTGACTTGCAACTTACGTCCCCATGTCAAGGACGGGAAGTCAACATTTTAATCCAGCTGACCGGTATATGGGTTGGACCCACTACCCCGTTATTAAGACACCATCGTTTTAAAGTAAATTGTTAAATACTGGTGCAATTATTTTCAGGTTTTCATCTCGAATGCACTTGTTGTTTTCAATGTTTTTTTTTTTGGTTTTAAATTCCCGGTGCATTTGCTGTGTGCACATATCTATTCCCAATGGAATTTTTAATTTTAACCTTTCAATTAACAATGCAGTTATTACTTGAGCTCTTTCCACCCTAAGAAGTTGTTAATTAAGTAATAGATGTTTGAGTATAAAAAAGCAAAGATGTAACAATATGAGGCACACTACCACAATGCACCAACTGGTGCCGTTAGGATGACACCATGAGTCAAAAAAGTAGTCATTAATGTAAAGTCTCCGGTCTCCCTGGCCTAGGTGTTAACATCTTTCTCCGTAATTCCATATACTCTCGTCAGTAACGAGATGTGCGCGAGAATCGGTGACGGTTCTCGCCTGGTCGGTAACTTACGGGGTATATGTGCCGGTCGCTCAGAAAGCAATCGCAAACTACTGAGCGTAATCTTGCCTATGCAAAGAAAAATGTAAAGTAAACAAACGCTTACTGAGTTGCCTCAGACAATCTGAGTTCAAATACATGTCGTTTCGTGAAAATGTTAATGTGTGAACTATGTATTGTTACTTATTTTACTCATATTTATCAACAGTAGGCACTTTTCAAAAGAAATCAGAGGCAGTCTGGACACTGCAATGCAGAAGTTAAATATACATCGTGCATTGTTCCAGGATATGTCATTGAACTCTTAAATTCCTTGTGGCCAGTATGTAGGCTGACTCAAGCTTTAAAGGATCGGTCACTTCTACTGGATTACTTGTTTCATTTTCCACTATGTGTGTATTTTAAATACCAACCTTATAATCAGACGTAAAGGGAATATGCCGGCTATATCGCGAATGGGTTAAGGATGCAATTCGCAATCTCACATACGGCGTTCGAAACACAGCTGTGGGCGATTTGGAAGCAGACTGCCTTACGTTGGTTTTCATACAATGGTATTAGTGCAGGTCGTTAACAAAGCAATGGCAATCTACTTAAAGTACATTTTCCAAGAAATCAAAACCAGCGCACAAATACTATAATTGACTGCGACGTCCTGTAAAGGATATGCAGATAACAGGGAGTATAGTGAAGGCCATTGTCATTATAACTCTCTTATTTGTAATACTTTCTTCTTCTTCTTCTTCTTCAGCGTTCCGAGCCATTGAGGTTCATTGCTGCAGATACAATCCGTCTCCATTCGTCTCTCTGGTGGACCTTCTCTTGCCATTCGTTGATTCCAAGTACTTGTAGGTCTATATATGTATTATCTCTCCACCGTCTTCTTGGTCTACCTCGGGGTCTACGGTCATTTATTTCCTGGGTGTAAGCGAGTTTTGTTTCCCTATTATCTTCCATTCTTTCTATATGCCCCAGCCATTGTAGTCTATTAGCCTTCATGATACCAGTGATTAGCGGGGACTTAAACAGATCATAAATGTCTTTGTTACTTCTTCTTTTCCACTCTCCACTTTGGATATCCCTAATGGGTCCAAAGATGTGTCTTAAAATTTTGTTCTCAAAGGTTTGTAACAAGGCTTCGTCTCCTTTCGTTGTACTCCAGGTTTCAGAGCCATACAGCACAACTGGTCTGATCAGTGTTTTGTATATTGTGATTTTGGTGTTACGAGATAACGCATTTGATTTTAGTAGATGTTGTAGTGCATAGTATATCGTATTTCCAGAGTTGATTCTAGTTTGTATTTCTTCCCTTATGATGTTGGAGCAGTTGAAGATTGTACCCAGGTATTTGTATGTTTCCGTTCTTTTAATGGTCATATTATCTATTTGTATTTGGCCAGAGTTTTTAGCCATTCCATCTCTTGAAATTACCATATATTCTGTTTTATCTTGGTTGATAACCAGCCCCATCTGTTGGGCTTTTCCCTTTAAGTGAGTCAATATTTCCAATGTCTTTTGTTCACTTTGCCCTATAATATCTATATCATCTGCATAACCAAGCAGCTTGGATGTTCCTCCAATATCACATTCCTTCTTTACCTTCCTTACAACTTTCTCTAGAGCCAGATTGAAGAGTAGCGGCGATAGTGCATCACTCTGTTTCAAGCCAGATGTTATTTGGAAAGGGTCTGATTTCCTGCCTTTATATGTTACTATATTATAAGTATCTTCCATACATAGTCTAGTCATGTTGATTACCTTCCTTGGTATTCCAAATTCCTGCATAGCATTCCATAGACTATTCCTATGGACACTATCATAAGCCTTTATAAAATCCACAAACATGTTATGGAGATCTCTTTTATATTGCCAAATTTTCTCGGCTATTTGTCGTAAGATAAATATCTGATCTGATCTATTGTTGATCTATCTGTAATACTTTACAATAATAAAATATATATATATATTTTCTTTAAAATGTCGTAACAGGAACATGGTGTGGGAAAGTCAAGTGTTAAGACCATCAGAATGTGTAGCTCTCAGTGCACGGACGGATAGGTGGTCAGTCTCTCCCTTCCGTAGCGGGCGTGGAGAGCTGGCATGAGCTATCGTCCAATCTCTTTCATACCATTATCAACGCAAGATCTAACCATGATGTCATCGCGCTCGCTGACTGTAAATTACACATAAGGAGAAATAACCCTTTACCTAACACTAGCTACCTTTCAGAGTTACATCCCATTACTTATATCATCATCATCATCATCATCATCATCATCATCATCATCATCATCATCATCATCATCATCATCATCATCATCATTATCATCATCATCATCATCATCATCCGTTGACTCGTCACAGACAGAACATATGCCCCCTACCCCCACCCCATAACATTATTCCCAAAAGTTCTCTCTACTACCGTGTGTTTGTAAAGTCTCACTACACTTTGTGTGTAGAACAAATTCGAAAATAAAAATTCCTTCTTCGGTTGGTAACACTATTTTGTTTCGAGCGCACAGAATTACTCCAGCAGACGACAGCCATTCGCTGCATATTGCTTCACGATCAACTGTGGAGCACATCTTTTGATGACATCATGCACTTCAATTATCAAAATTGTTCTACATACAAAGTGTAGTGAGACTTGACAAACAGTTGGTATATATAATAATAATAATAATAATAATAAGTCTTTATTTTCAAAGGGTTAAGAATTGGGCACGCAGGACCGTCTGACATTCTGCCCTTCTTCTCTATTTCCTCTCATACATTCTTTTATTCAACATCACTTATGAAGCAACTTTTGACAACAAAAGAACATTAAAACGCATGAAAAATAATCAATAACAAATGACTCACTGAAGCAGTGTTTAACATGGGCATTATAAATACCTAAGGAGGGTGTAACGTGCCATACATAAGGGAATGTTTTTTGGCTAGTTGTCGTTTGAGATAAGTTACCATTATTGTCTTTTTTGTGTTGTTTGTTATGGGGGCATGTAGTCTGTACTAAGGTAGTGTTCAAACAGGTTGCGAATGTATGTATCATGATTGGTGGTGTCTTTGATTTCTTGTGGAAGATTGTTCCACAACTGAGCGGCAGAGTATGCTAAGCTTGTTTTATATAAGTCTATCCTAGGTTTAGGGACATGAAGTATATTTAGTCGTTCGCTATGTCTAGCGTTATATTTAAACAATGGCCAAAGGTAGCTTGGAGCATTTTGAAATAGGATTTTGTGAATTAGTTTGGTTTTATTAAAAAGCAGGCGCTTGTGGAGTGGCAGTAACCGGAGACGTTTATATAGGTTAGAATTGTCGGTAAGCTTTTCACCATTAATTAAACGCACTGCCCTTTTCTGGAGTGAATATAGGCGTTTTGTTATTGATTTGGAGCATCCATCCCAGACTGTGGAGCAGTAATCAATATGTGTTTGTATATGAGAAGTATAGAATATCTTTCTTGTGTTTTCGTCAAGGAAATTTTTTATTTTGGCAAGTTGGTATACTTTTTTGGCTATTTGTTTAACTAGAGCATGAACATGTGAGTTAAAAGTTAGATTTTGATCTATGATAACACCCAGTGTCTTGTGCTCGGTGACACTTTCTACAGGCGTGCTGCCAATGTGCAGCTGAAGAGTTCTCTGCGAGTTTAGAGTGTGAAGTCTTTTCCTGGTTCCTATTAACATAGACTTTGTTTTAGTAATGTTAATTTGCATGCGGTTTGCATGACTCCAGTTAACTACACTATTTATTTCCTGTTGCAAGGATAATTCTAGCACATTACGATCAACAGCGTTTGTATATACTGTGCAGTCATCAGCAAATAGATCACAGGACGACGACAGATTTAATGGAAGATCATTTATATAAATGGCAAATAATAGAGGGCCAAGAATAGACCCCTGAGGTACTCCAATATTAATGGTAATGGCTTGAGATAAAACTTTATTGTGTGATACTATTTGCTTTCTGTCTAATAAGAATGATTTTATTAATGTCACTATATTAAAACTTACTTTCATTGTTTCTAGTTTTTTAATTAGAATAGTATGATCCAGCATATCGAATGCTTTCCTAAAGTCTATAAACACCGCTCCACATAGAGTATTGTTGTTAATATTTTGATGCCAGTTTTCTATCATGTTTGTTAGTGCCGTATGGCAAGAATATTTTTAAGCCTGATGAGCTGCCTGTATTGCTGCCAGGTGAGAACACCCTGAATGCACTCACGGTATTGTCTTTCTCTTCTCCGCCGCCCACTCCGCCTCCCCCTAGAAAGGTTTTAATGTCTAAGGGTATACAAGGCAACCAGATCGAATTAATTGCGCCGGGTTTATCCCATATGATCAGGTCAACTTCCGTACGGTGGCCTGCTGAAAGCACACAACATTGTACAAACTCCGTAGCTCCAGCGACGACCTCCCAGGTGTCTCCGAGAAATTTGCACTCGTGAACCGAACTACGTTGCCAAGAATCGAACCCACGACCTTCTGAGCTCAAGACAAGCGACTAAGTATTTCACCTACACCCCCCCCCCCCCCACCCAATTGTCAAATTTTACGAAAATGATTGTCTTTCAATGCCCACAATATTTCATAACCCTCGCAAGTATATGTTTTAACGACAAAAACTCTTCAATATCTAGTTCTTTTTGGATGTTTGTTCACTTTTTCCAATAAAATACCATTACATATCTAATTTTGTAAATTGTAAATAACGAGATATAGAATATTTTCAATTGAACGCGATGACTTTTCAATTATTACGTAATTTAAACCGTTAGTTATCTGTTAGCGTATCATCCTTGCACTCCGGACAAGACTATAGGTGCCCCGATCCTCCTCCAACATACGCATCAGCATCCGGCGGCTAATAGTGCCAGTACTGTGTTGGATGATGAGATTCTTTATTCCCCCGATGTACCTCTCGTGTCAGGCAGTGCCAATTTTAACTTCCATATCTCTCATTCTGGACAACGAAGTGAATTCACTTACGTGAAAGTCCTTCGTTTTGGACATTTCTATACGGGCTTTAATCACACGATTCATGAGCTGGCCATCTGCAGGGGATGCAGAGCCAGCAAGTTTATCAGCCTGTTTATTTCCCTCATCTCCTGCATGTCGCGAGACGAAGATGGGGGTAACTCTAAGTATAACAGATCACCAGTGCGATTCAATCCACAGTCTACATACAGATCATGCCCAGTGAATCATTTTGTTATGTAAAAAAGGTCTAATTGCCAATTAGATAAGAGTCAAGAGAAAGGCATTGGTAACATCACAACATTTAGATGTCTTCCTTCAGAATCAAACGCGGGCTGCCATCATGATAATGCGTACACCACCCAGCGAGTGCCCATTAATCTATAAGTATCAAAATGAGCTTCAAAAGCAAGAGGCCATACTTCATTGCACTGGGTTTTATCCCATATAGCTCGGTCTCTTTGCACAGGGCGTCTCAGAGGAAACTGCATTCGTGAACCGTCTATAAGTATATGAGACTGGAACCGTATACCCAGTATGCATCACGGCGTGTACAAGCGTCTATTAGTTACTTCATTTATTCTTTCAGTAGCATGTCCTTTCCAGAACCTCGCTACCATAATAACCTTCCGGAAAACCTCACGATCATAAACTAGATTACCCGCGTCTGATACACCCATCTGGACATCATCCGCCACATCCTGCACCCATCTTCTCTTGATCTTCCTATTCCTCTCTTCCCAGGCATATATCCCTCCATTATTGTTCTCTCCAAACTTTTGTGACGTTTCAAGGGACCGAACTATTTCAATTTTCTTTGTTTTATCGTCTTTAATAGCCAACCTTCTTCAATATTCAGCTCTTGAAGTATGGATGCATTTGTTCTTTTCTTTACCTAAGTTATTTTTAGAACTCGTCTATAACATTTATATTCAAAGGCATTTATGCGCTGTTCAGCTTGTTTAGTAAGTGTCCAGGTCTGACAGGCGTATGTTGCAATGGGAAAGATGCATGCTCTTAAAAATCTAATTTTTGTAGTTCTGTCTGTCCCACTCCATAATTTATTCAGTTGTTTTAGTCTCTGAAGAGCAATTGATAGTCGTCGTTTAATTTCTTTCATTGTGTCACCGTTGTTGGTAATCAATGACCCAAGATATTTAACATTTTCCACCACCTCACATTTTTCCTCATTAACATATATTTCTTTCCCCATAGTAGTTTTATCTGTATGCATTATCTTTGTTTTTGCTATATTAAGATATAAGTTGAGATTTTCACTATTTAATTGGGTTGAGGTTATTAGGTTTTCTATACCATTCCGTGTTGTAGATAGCAATACTATATCATCAGCATACCGAGTCTGTTGTATGTTATGACCACCGATATTTAGGGCATCATATAGCTCCCTGTTTATATCATCTCTTACATTTCTCATTATATTTTCAGCGTACAGGTTAAACAAATAGGGGGACAGCTTGACGAACTCCTTACTTGATGTCAAAACAGTCTGATGTCTCGCCATCTATTCTAGCCGCTGCTTGTTGGTCTAGATAGTGCATTTTTATGAGTTGTATTACATGTGATGGAAAGCCCATATTCCTTATGATTTTCCAAAGTTTCTGATGTTGTACACAGTCAAATGTCTTTGAATAACCCACAAAACATGAGTATAGGTTTCCATTAAATTCTCTGCACTTCTCTATTATTAAACTCATGTTGAGAATGTGATCTCTCGTTCCTCTTCCTTGTCTAAATCCCGCTTGAATTACATTAATTTCTTCTTCCATTTTCTTACGAAGTCTTCCCATTATGATGTTTAGTAGAATTTTACTTGCAAGACTGATCAGGGCAACAGTTCTATAGGTGGTGCATAATTCCAGGTTGCCCTTTTGTGGTATTTGAATGAAGATAGTTCTCTTCCAATCTTTTGGCCAGATACCATATTTCCATATCGTTCTATATAATGCGTGACAGATTTGTAAGATTTCATCTCCTCCCGCTTTAATTAGATCAGCTGGAATCTCATCACATCCAGGTGATTTACCATTCTTCGGGTTCTTTATTGCTCATGCAATTTCATCTAATTGTCACGGGGCCACTGGAGTTAACGATCAGATGATAGATTGACAGAGACAGTCGGTATAGACAGCTGCAACTTTTTGTTGATAGTGGGGAAACACTTTCATCGGATAAAAAAAAAAAAAAAAAAAGTCCTTGAGATTTCCCCAAGACACAGGAAAATTGTCGGCATGTTGTTTTGCCCGAATCTCAAGATGAAAGGAAAAACGCCGTCTTGATTTGATTGCCGCTAGGGCCACCTGCTGTTGACAGCGAATGACGTCACTCGGACAATCCCCGACTGAATGAAACATAACTTATTTGCCGCCAGTGTGAAAAATTGAATTAAACTAGACTGAAGTGTTTGGCTAGCTCTGTTCAAAATTAGGAAAGAATCTATTGTGTTCTGTGTCAATTAAAGTTGATGAACATGTGTCTTGCATGGCAATGTGTAGATTCAATTCAGTATAGAGCTGGTTTACATAAGGTATTCACTAGATAGCATTTAGGTATAAGTAATGTAGGATAGTCTAGTGATAGATAGAGTTTAGGACTTTAGCATAGTGTTGTTGCTTTGTGGTTAGGTATTCTAGGAGTGTCGGCGACAGTAGGCAGTCGCGTTGTTAAACTAGCCGGTGTGAGATGTCAGTTGGCTCAACTGGTTGAGAATAGTGTAGTGGGATGATATTTAGAGAGATTGAGGATGGTTGGGGGATAAGGGAAATGTCCAATGGTTGGATCTTCCAGTGGGTGGGGGGGGGGTCTACTGGGGTTCTGCACTTTGCCTTTGGTCTTCCCTTGTCTTACCCTAACTCAGACCGATGTGATGAGATCCTCTGCCTTATGACAGAGTTTAGTCCACTGTTAAATATCTAAGTGCGACCGTCGGCCTGCACTCATCTAATAGGGGTCAGTGTCGTTTGCTCTCACCAGGTGTGTTCTCTCTTTCACAGGTTCCACTCAGGTTATGAAGAAAACAAGCTGAAACATCACTGTTTAAGTTTATGGCTATTTCAGTGAAGGAAGTTGTATTCAGCGGCCTTTGCACTGGGCCCATAATCAAGAGGGTCAGAAGGAACATGGCTCTGTTGAGCAGAAACAGATGATTATCTAGGAGTAATTCCTTACTGATAGGGTTCACCAAAGTTGGGTGAGGTATTTTCCATACCACATGTAAAAAGAACACCAGTGATTACAGAAGGAACAGGAAAAGGAACATAGTGTTTTTCTCAGTAATTAGATTCCTGTGGAACTGTAATCGATAACTTTGTAATCGTGAGGCCTCTAGGACATTTAGAAATGAACCATTTTGTTTCAAGTGACAGTGAGCTGTATTTCACGTTACAAGGATTGTTAACTCTCAGAACTGTAGGGACATTTAGTAACACTGTGTGTGATCGATTCAGGATCAGTATGGGACTATATCCGTGATTGGTGACCAGATATCTGGATTACCAAAGAGCTACTGGAGGAAGTCAACATCTGGCAGGAGGGACACATCGTTTGGTGAGATCATTGTGTGCTGAGCTATGATGATGTTGTGTGGCCATTACTGTGCTCCTGAGCTGTTCGGTCTGATTCTGCAGACACACTAGAGTAAACGACTTACATTCTACACATACACTTCTCACATACATACACTTTTCTTCATTAAATTAATTTGTTATTAATTTTAGAGGCTAGAGTTGTGTAGTATGTTGTTTTGTGGAAGAATGAGAGGGGGCATGGTCCAGTGGAGAGAGAGAGAGAGAAAGAGGGATCCAGTGGCCGACGGGGTGTTGTGGACGGAATCTAGTGGATTCTCCAGAATAATGATATGGGGTTAAAAAGAATGTGGATGTTGATTCCCCTCACACCAGGTACGACACTAAAAATAATTACACGACGTTACTGGTGTCTCGACAACGGGATCTTTTGACAACGGTATCTCTAGACAACGGGATCTTTTGACACGAGATTTCTCGACACGTGATCTCTCGTTACGGGACGGTGATATCATATTAGTGAGGATCCAGCTAGGGTGAATGTGGATAGGAGTTAAGACACATATCTTGCCTGTTCACACTTCACACGTCTATTTAGGTCTTTGGTCCTAAATCTACTCTTGTCCTTGAGAGATTGTTTGTGTTGTGCTGTGTTTTGTTAAATATATAGATATATTTTAATTAGTGACTATCTATATATTGGTTTTGGAGAAAATTTACACTCAACCTGCTGACTCACCTCTCTGAAATATGGTCTCTACTAAACTAGATATGGCAGAACTAAGGGCAAAGGGGGAAGCAATGGGCTTGTCAGGTTCTGCACTAACAGATTACACACAGGAGGTGGAGAAGGATTTTCGTCAAGTAGAAAGGGAAGATCGGAAGGCCGAGATGGAATTGAGAAAGATGGAGTTAGAAACTAAGAGTATATAAGCTTAGCAAGCCACTAGAAGGCTGGAAATTGAAGCTGAGCAAGCCACTAGAAGGCTGGAACTTGAAGCTGAGCAAGCAGCTAAGAAACTTGAAGCTGAGCAAGCAGCTAAGAAACTTGAAGTTGAGCAAGATGCTAGGCAACTGGAAGCTAAGCAAGCGGCAAAGAATCTTGAAGCGGAGCAAGCTGCTAGGAGATGGGAAGCTGAACAAGAATCCCAGAAAAGGGAGCACGAGTACCGGAACTCGAGCTTAAGAGGCAATCTAGTGGGGAAACTGAGGGAGCAGTGGGAGGCTCCTCTCTCCCTTGCTCAACCGCAATAGGTGGACATAGTTACCATGCTATGAAGTTTCCTCTAGCGGTCTATGAGGAAGACAAAGAGAAGATCGACCAGTACTTACAACGCTTCAAGGCCATGTCTGTTGCTATGGGTCTGGATCGTGACAAATTGTGTCTTAAGTTGTCCCAGGGATTACGCGGGACCGGTTACGAGGTTTATTCTCGCCTGCCGCCAGGACACGAGAACAACTACGACGAATTGAAAACGGCTCTGCTGAAGTTTCGAAGTTACGTCACATACCTATCGGAAAAAATTTCAAGCAGCGAAACGAGAACCGGGAGAGTTGTTTGCCGCCTACAGTCTGCGTCTGAAATCCTATCTCCATAAATGGATGGATTTGGCTGGGTTCGCGCATGACTATGAGAGTCTGGAAGAACTCATGGTAGTCGACCAGTTGCGGAAGCAAATGTCGAAACCTCTCAGGACATTCCTGGGAGAACAAGGGGCGGAACCTATTGACATCGTGACTAAATTGGCAGAACGGTTCGTCGAGGTACACGGGGAGGCGGGGGAAAACCTTTCCATAAACACCAAAAGTCAGGAGAAACATGACCGGAAGAAATCCAAAAACTCAGGGACCAAGAGAGGGTAACCTTATGTAAAAACTTCAGAGGAGAGTTTGGAGAAGACGAAGGGGGGAAGCAGGAGCACCTCGAGCTCTGCACCAAAGCGACAGTGGTCGGAGAAGTGGTGTTCGATTTGTAAGTCACCCTCTCACAATACGAGGGAATGCAAATCGAAGGCTAAGAGCCCTCACTTCGCGGCATGTAAAGTGACTCCAAAGGTGAGTGTCACTGAAAATGCCAAGGTCGACAAGGAAGCTCACCACCAGGAGAGCTCACCAAAGTCTGGCACGAGAAAATCTAGGACAGGGAAATGGTGAAAACACTGCAGGTCGAACACACATAATGCTATTGACTGCAGGGTTATGTCAGGAGACTCTCATTTCGTCATGTGCCCAGGGAAACCAAAGGTGGAGTCCACCGAAAAGGTCGAGGCCGAGGAATAGACTCCAGACCAGGATAAACCACCTGTAGTGGAATTGATAGAGGTTAACGGCCAACAAGTTGAGTGTCTATACGACACTGGACTGGACGGGGAGGCCGTGATTTCTCCGGATCTGGTACACCCAGAACAATTCACAGGTGAGACCATGGAGATACAGCCTGCACAGAAGAGTGCTGTAGCCATGAAGTTGCCCATTGCCAAAGTGGAGATTCGATCAAGATATTCACCGGCACAATCAAGGCCGCTGTATTGACCGATCCCATTTTTCCCGTCATCCTCGGGTGCTGGTATGTCTTTCTGGGAATGCCCAGGGAGCCAATCCATATGGGAGCAATTCAGACTCGCTCTCAGACGAGAACTGATCAGGCAGAAGCAATTGTCACTAACCCACTGCCGGGGGAGCTGCGAACTGCCCAGAGTGAGGATGCAACCTTACGTCCTTGCTACAAGAAGCTGCAGAGAAGTGCTGATCCACCAAAACGGGGTCAGTACTATATGAACAATAGGATACTCTACAGGGGAAGGGGAGACAACCTACACGGTCAGCTGGTGGTCCCGAAGGCCTACCATTCCCAAATTCTTCATACGGGGCATACCATCTCATTTAGTGGGCATATGGGTATTGCCGCCACGATGCAGCGAATTTCCTGCCATTACTATTGGCCGGGAATGACCGGTGATGTGTGTCGGTATGTGAAGTCATGCCCTGGGTGCCAGAGGGTGGCACCGAAACACTGGACAGCGCCGGTGGTCTTGGGTGAAATGCCCATCATGAACTCTCCTTTTGAGAGGGTAGTCATCGACATCGTGGGTCCACTTCCTAGGACTAGGAAGAGGAATATGTACATACTCACCATGGTGGATTGCTGTACGATGTGGTGTGAAGCCATACCATTGACCACAATTGACTCGAAACGAGTGGCTGACGCACTGATGGAGTCCTTTACCAGATTAGGCTTCCCTGATCAAATTCTGACGGACAATGGGTCCCAGTTTTGTGGGAAACTAATGGAGGAAGTATTTAGGGTGTTCAACTCTAACCATATACATACCAGCCCTTACCACCCTCAAGCCAATGGACAAGTAGAGCGTTTCAACGGCACGTTGATGACAATGCTCCGGAAACTGGCACAGGAAATACCTGATAGGTGGGATGAATATATCCCAGCGGTACTATTTGCCTATCGGGAAGTACCTCATGTCTCAACAGGACTACCACCCGCTACTTTGCTGTTTGGTCGTCCAATCAAGGGACCGTTGGAAGCCATGTTGGGGAGTTGGACTGAGGAGGGGACGTCAGAAGAAGTGATCTCTTCTTATAAATACGTGGAGGAATTGAAAAAAAACTTCACAAGGATGGACTCGGGCGGCTCAAAACATGAAAAAGGCCAGAAAAAGACATGCGGATTACTACAACCGTAGGTCTAAAGATAGATCTCTAGAGGTGGGAGATAAAGTCTTGTTGCTACTCCCAACGGGAAATAACAAACTGGAGATAGGTTGGCAAGGACCATTTCCCATTGAAAGGGTGATATCCAGAACCAACTATCAGATCCGGATCCGGGGAAAGTCGAAGATTTTCCATATCAATCTCCTGCGGAAGTACGAGGAAAGACCCGGAGACAAGGCAGCCCACCTCATGGCAATGGCAGTCGCAGTGGAGACGGAAACGAGAACCGACGAGGGCAGGGAATATCCCCTGGTACACCAGGAAAACTACAGGGATGTGCAGGTGAACCCTGATCTGACCTCCCAGGAGAGGGTACAGATTACCCAGGTTCTCGAGTCTCATAAGCAGATACTGACTGATAAACCAGGACGAACGAGGTTGGTTGAGTTCGAGATGACCTTGACCACACAGGAGCCTGTTCGCCAAAAGGTTTACCCAGTGCCATCCCTTACAGGATCCGTCCGTTATATCATTCATGGATGATATACTGATTTCCAGTGACAGCATGGATGACCAATTGCAATCCTTGGAGAGAGTTTTTGATAGGCTCAGGGAAGTAGGGCTTACCGCTCGCCCAACCAAGTGCATGATTGGTTACCAGACTCTGGAATTTCTGGGTCACACCATCACTCCAGGACAAATTGTTCCAGAGGAGAAGAACCTAGAAAAGATCAGACGTGCTCCAAGGCCGAAAACAAAGAAGGATGTGCGATCCTTTCTCTCGTTGTGTGGGTTCTACCAAAAATTTATCCCGCATTTCACTGAACTGGGAGCTCCATTAACGGAAACCTTGAAAAAGGGATCCCCGGATCAAATCGTTTGGACACCGGAGTGCGAGAGTGCCTACAGTCAGTTGAAGGAGGCCTTGTCAGCAAACCTGTTTTACATCTCCCCGACCTTTCCAAGCCATTTGTGTTGAGAACGGATGCGAGTGGGATTGGAATTGGGGCAGCCTTGTTACAGGAAGGGAAAGACAATGCTTCGGTTTTGAAACCAGTGGCATACGCAAGCAAAAAACTTCTCCAGGCTGAGAGGAATTATTCGACCGTCGAGAGAGAGAGAGAGAGAGAGAGAGAGAGAGAGAGAGAGAGAGAGAGAGAGAGAGAGAGAGAGAGAGAGAGAGAGAGAGAGAGAGAAAGTTTGTCTCTCGTATGGGCCATGCAGAAATTCCAGCCCTATTTGTATGTAGTTCAGTTTCGGGTCCAGTCGGATCATCAGCCCTTGATGTTCCTGGCCACTTCTCAGAAGCTCAAAGCCCGTTTGATGCGGTGGTCGTTGCTACTTCAGCCCTACCATTTCACGGTGGGATATATACCTGGGAAGGAAAATGTTGGAGCTGATTTTCTGTCCAGACACCCAGCTCCTGAAGAAGAGGACAAAATCATCTGGATCGAACTTCCAGTGGAAAAGAGTGATACGGACTACTCTCTTAAGAGGGGGCCTATGTCACGGGACCACTGGAGTTAACGATTAGATGATATATTGACAGAGGCAGTCGGTATAGACAGCTGCACCTTTTTGTTGATAGTGGGGAAGCACTTCCATCGGATCAAAAACAAAACAAAAAACCAAAAGTCTTTGAGATTTCCCCAAAACACAGGAACATTGTCGGCATGTTGTTTTGCCCGAATCTCAAGATGAAAGGAAAAGCGCCGTCTTGATTTGGTTGCCGCTAGGGCCACCTGTTGTTGACAGCGAATGACGTCACTCGGACAATCCCCGACTGAATGAAACATAACTTATTTGCCGCCAGTGTGAAAAATTGAATTAAACTAGACTGAAGTGTTTGGCTAGCTCTGTTCAAAATTAAGAAAGAATCTGTTGTGTTCTGTGTCAATTAATGTTGATGAACATGTGTCTTGCATGGCAATGTGTAGATTCAATTCAGTATAGAGCTGGTTTACATAAGGTATTCACTAGATAGCAATTAGGTATAAGTAATGTAGGATAGTCTAGTGATAGATAGAGTTTAGGACTTGAGCATAGTGTTGTTGCTTTGTGGTTAGGTATTCTAGGAGTGTCGGCGACAGTAGGCAGTCGCGTTGTTAAACTAGCCGGTGTGAGATGTCAGTTGGCTCAACTGGTTGAGAATAGTGTAGTGGGATGATATTTAGAGAGATTGAGGATGGTTGGGGGATAGGGGAAATGTCCAATGGTGGGATCTTCCAGTGGGGGGTGGGGGGGGGGGGGGGTCTACTGGGATTCTGAACTTTGCCTTTGGCCTTCCCTTGTCTTACCCTAACTCAGACCGATGTGATGAGTTCCTCTGCCCTATGACAGAGTTTAGTCGACTGTTAAATATCTGAGTGCGGCCGTCGGCCTGCACTTATCTAATAGGAGTCAGTGTCGGGTTACTCTCACCAGGTGTGTTCTCTCTTTCACAGGTTCCACTCAGGTTATGAAGAAAACAAGCTGAAACATCACTGTTTAAGTTTATGGCTATTTCAGTGAAGGAAGTTATATTCAGCGGCCTTTGCACTGGGCCCATAATCAAGAGGGTCAGAAGGAACATGGCTCTGTTGAGCAGAAACAGATGATTATCTAGGAGTAATTCCTTAGTGATAGGGTTCACCAAAGTTGGGTGAGGTATTTTCCATACCACATGTAAAAAGAACACTAGTGATTACAGAAGGAACAGGAACAACGAACATAGTGTTTTTCTCAGTTATTAGATTCCTGTGGAACTGTAATCGGTAACTTTGTAATCGTGAGGACTCTAGGACATTTAAAAATGAACCATTTTGATTCAAGTGACAGTGAGCTGTATTTCACGTTACAAGGATTTTTAACTCTCAGAACTGTAGGGACATTTAGTAACACTGTGTGTGTGATCGATTCAGGATCAGTATGGGACTATATCCGTGATTGGTGACCAGGTATCTGGATTATCAAAGAGCTACTGGAGGAAGTCAACATCTGGCAGGAGGGACACATCGTTTGGTGAGGTCATTGTGTGCTGAATTATGATGATGTTGTGTGGCCATTACCGGGATGATCTGACTGTGCTCCTGAGCTGTTCGGTCTGATTCTGCAGACACACTAGAGTATACGACATACATTCTACACATACACTTCTCACATACATACACTTTTCTTCATTAAATTAATTTGTTATTAATTTTAGAGGCTAGAGTTTTGTAGTATGTTGTTTTGGGGAAGAATGAGAGGGGGCATGGTCCAGTGGTGAGAGAGAGAGAGAGAGAGAGAGAGAGAGAGAGAGAGAGAGAGAGAGAGAGAGAGAGAGAGAGAAAGAGGGATCCAGTGACCGACGGGGTGTTGTGTACGGAATCTAGTGGATTCTCCAGAATAATGATATGGGGTTAAAAAGAATGTGGGTGTTGATTCCCCTCACCCCAGGGACGACACTAAAAATAATTACACGACACTAATGAGGGTTCAGGTTCTGTCTCTGCTGCCATTGGCTCATGTATCTCATTCATATCCTCACTGTCACTCATATCATAAATTCCACTGCAGTACTCCTGCCATCTTTCTAGAATTTGTCTAGATTATGTTAAGGTATTGCCCATCTTGTCATTCAGTTGAGGTTGAACATTTCAATAACTTCATTTTTTTAAACATTTCGTAATCTCTTCAGCACCACGACAGTGTCTTATAAAAAATGACACTCTGTAACACTACGACAGTATCTTATAATAAATGACACTTCATAGCTCTACGACAGTGTCTTATAATAAGACAAGATCCCAGGCACTGAAGTCCTAGAAAAAGCGTCCATGCCCAGTATACACACTCTACTAATGAAAAATCAGATTCGCTGGGCTGGTCACTTAATTTGCATGCCAGATCACAGGCTCCCGAAACGAATGTTTTACGGCGAGCTGCGTTGTGGTAAACGCTCCAAAGACGGCCAGAGGAAACGCTTTAAAGGCACTCTGAACATCTCACTGAAAGCTTTCGGAATTCATCATGACACCTGGGAGATTGCTGCCAAAGACCGAAATTCTTGGCGTACATCATTACGCAAGGGTGCAGTCACTTGTGAAGCAAACAGGACTGCAAGAGCTGTGAAGAAAAGGCTGGACAGAAAAACCACTGCAGGAGATCCTCCTCCTGGAACGTCAAGCATTCTTTGCCCACTTTGCCAAAGAACATTTCGAGCCAAAATAGGCCTTACCAGCCATCTTAGAACTCACGCCTCCATACATTTAACCCCACTGGATGAAATGAATGGTCATCATCATTCTTGATGGACAAGCAACAAAAAATGACATTTCATAATACTACGACAATATCTTATAATAAATCACACCTTATAGCACTACGACAGTGTCTAAAATAATGACACTTCATAGCACTACGACAGTGTCTTATAATAAATAAACGCACACATGTCAAATTTTTTTTCGAAGGCTTCCAAAAATACAAGCAGAACATTTCAGTTAGATCTATAAAATACACAAGTACGGTATAGCTCCCTGTTGATTCTTTAGAATATACATTTTCAGTTGAACATGTCAGTTAATTTTATAGAATATACAAGCACGACAGAACATGCCTGCCAGCTTGCAAATTCTATAAAATATACCAAGTACAGGAGAACATGTATATTCATTCTATAGAATAAAAATGTAGAGCAGAACACGTCTGGTAATTCTATAGAACATGGGATGGCAACTGTTTTGTAGTGTTGTGCCGAAGTTATATTTCAAAATCACATCGCGCCAAATTAAGTCCACCGTATGTTTATATACAACAATCATCGACACAAATTAATTTTGATTCTTAAGCAATTTTGCAAGTACATTTGATAGCTTTAATGTTAATTCTAAAATACCATTTGTTTTGGCTTCGTCGTGGTCAGTCAATGTTGCTCCAAATGTAACACAGTGAATAACTATAAAATAATGGTAAGCTTCTATGTAATTAACATATTCTTTAGCAAACAAAAGGAAGGGTTGGACTAAACAAACAAGGGTGTCAGAACATGGGAAGTAGGGGTGTGTCACAGTTATGACTTAAAATTGTTAATATGGTAGAAGATATGATGTATTATAAAGCAGTGACAACATTTTGGGGATATATTAGCCCATGGCAGATATTGGAAGTCGCTTAAGACGATTAATCATCCCATGCCACGTAATCAGTTAAAAATTCAATGTTTTATGAGATCATATTTGGCTCAGCGCGCCATTGAAAATCGTTTCCCCTACCTCGCTTAGCACACTTGCCGTAGGTTCCCGACATCTGCTATAGAATACTGGAAGGGCACGATTAACGTTGGGGTTACGTTCTTGGAAAACGTGACTTTAAGTGAAACGATGTACCGCGAAACATTATTTTCCCATATAATTAAATAAAATACTGTGTATTATTTAATGTTTATTTTGATGGTTGTTGATATTTATTGGCTAAATAGAAGAGAGTTGGAGGGCGAGTGGTAGAATTATTGGGACGTAGAGGCATTAAAGCAACGACTCGCTCCAAAACTATCATCAGCACTACTAGTACTGCTCTCACCCGCTTTCTTAGCTAGATCTTCATAGAGAGATTTTGCTTTCTCTCGGATAACCATCCTGCTCACAGGCATATTCCGTTGGTTTTGGTCTTCAATCCAGATGGCCAATAGTGCTTCCATGTTCTCCATAATAGTGCTTCTGGTACAAGTGATCTTGGAAGCACTCAAAGAAGGTACGTTTTTAGCACCCTCTTTGATTTTTTCAGCACCCGCAAGAATTGTCCTTACCGTGGTTGGAGGTAAACCATGGACTTTACCGATATCAACAGCCTCAAAACGACGTAACACATCTAACTTCACTTCAAGAGTAACACTTTTCCTGGTTCTCTTACAATCAGACACACTATCAGAACTTACTGTGCACTTTTGAACTCATAATTATGAGCGATTACACGATAAAATTCTGGGAAAATACACTGCACATAAAAGTAAAATGGCGACGTTAAAGCAGCATAGCAACACAGGTGACGACGTAAACTGAAGTCATGTCCCATTGTGACAACGACGTTATAACGAAATGACGCAGACCGAAGCGACGTGTAGCAGGGCCTTCCTGTATAAAAGTACAGTTGAAAATGTCTATTTTTTTCTATAGAATATAAAAGTACGGTAGAACAATATCCGCCAACTTGTTAATTCTATATAATATTCTTGTCGCGATTTACTAATTCCACAACCCACTCACCTCCACCCCGGCGCCCCTTTAGAAGTTCTTTGATCTAGGTGCATTCATATTGCAATACTGTATATTTCACAACAGTACACAACGCATTTTCACCCGTGAACCGGATTCACCCTAACGTCCGGGCATTTCGTCATGACAATCATAAAGACAAATGCTCCGAGTTCGATACAGATTTCCCCTTCCCCCTGTCTCCAACCGCTTGTCCTGAAACTATTCCGCGTAGAAGACTTAAGCCTCCTGTGCCCTAAGCGGGCATAGTTTTAAAGTCTCGTCTGTTATGTTCAGAATAATTATTTCCCCTGCATGTCGAAATGCCCTACCGGCTGGTTCCGGCTTGTTTCACAAACATGTCTGCCGGTGTTTTCCTACTCATATTAAGTTATATTTGACTTATCGATGCCGATCATTTGTGCAAGAATTATCGATCTGCTGGATACAATAAATTACTGTTTGAAAGTTCACTCCACCCTGTGATATACCCCATCCTTACACGGAAGCAATCTCAAATACGGAGAAAGTTCACGCGCACCCTATTCAATAATCAGAACCTACCAGTATGGCTAATAATATATGTTTATCTTCTAATGCATCAAATCGAAATGCCGCGTTTCGCCCCCTTATTCATGGGAGTACGATTTAGAGACACATTGATGCATTTAGTTAGTTGCTTATATTTTACAGAACGTTGCAGACAACACCATCATTTTTGGTTGCATGTGATTTCTTGGCAAGTTTACGTTCAATAGTCAGTAGTTTGCCATTGCTTTCTGGTACTCAAAACCATGCTTCTTTTGAAGCATGAGTCTCCAACCACGCATACCAAACCCTCAGTAGGCAAGGATCACCATTATCTCCGGTGCTGTTCAACTCCTATACTTTGAGAATCACCGGTGAGCAGATCACAGGACCGGGGAGGACTTTGTCGTATGCCGACGATGTGTTAGTGTGGTCAGGGTAAGGAAAGAGAACGGGTTGCTGTGGCACTACAAACAGAACTCAATCGCATAAGCTCTTGGTGTGTTGAGACTGGGGCAATGGTTAACCAAACGAAGGCAGCAGTGGCATGGCTCTCTTTGAATAACTATATTGTCAACACTCCAACATCAACTGTAAATATGTGATCGGAGACAGTGGAAAGAACGCAGGCAATGAATTACCTGGGGATACGATTTGATCGAAGCCTTGCTTATACGGGGAACTTAGACCAGGTGATAACAAAGGCCAAGCGGAATATGACTGCGATGCGGGTGATGGCAGCGGCAAACTGTGAGCAGCACCATCTATCTGTAACCGCATAAGGCGAAAGATGATAAGATAGGGCACAACACTGACTGGTTATGGGCCATAGGAAAAGAGAAGAATACAAAGAAGACAGAGAGAAGCTCATCTTATCTCCACGGTTAACAAAAAAAGGATAGGTTTAAAACAGAAGAACTTCAGGAATCTAGCGGGGAACTATGCCTTAATGCATATTCCAGACAAAAGATCACTGAGATAGGCTGAACCAACATTAATGAATGGAACAAATAATGATTAACATCACTTGAACAACAAAGATCAAACATAACACATCATTGACAACAAGAACTAGACAAACAAGATAAGAACAATACGCATGAGTCTTAATTTTGTCCAATAC
>OY992892.1:19272836-19314077 GCA_963921405.1 Cepaea hortensis
TCTCGTCAATCCTCTGCCAGATAAGATCAGCACCTTGGAAGTCAGGAAAACTCTTATACTTGACTACCCCATTCATGCTTTTATGTAGTCGCCAAATCAATTTCAGTGACTTATTATGCTTATTATTTGATACAACCCTGCCCATTTTTCACATTTAACCGCTTTAATCCGTTAAAAAAAAAATAATAGCAAACCCCTTTGTCCATCTCTGTTTCCAAGTGTAAGATGCGACTAGGATGGGCACCTCTGTTGCGTTTTGCTATTTACTTATCCACGCTTATCCGACCAGGCCTTTTCCACCTCAGAATTCCACCAAGGTGTCTGCTCCTAGAGTTTGTACCTGTCATGATGATTCCTGTGCTTGTCACGCCTTATTCTACTCACCATATCTTTCCCTGTACTGTCATACTTGAAAGTCTTGACCGTTGAATTGTGCTGCATGGTTCTGCCCTTCTCAACCAATATGCTGCTATGGTACAAAAGTTACCACCCGATCTACACACTGTAGTGAGAGAAGGAGAAACCAGCGCAAGGTCAATAACACTGTCCTCATCACCTGCACGACTTGCTATCCTGGCGACACAGCCACTGTTGTTGCAAACTGTTGTCGCTACGACAATCGCGGTCGGCAATTAATTCTCTGGGGACGATAGCGCGGTATAAGGACAATAGTTACACAATAGACAAAGTATTCAACTGACCTGTGATATTCAATCACAATCTTGACTGCTGATGTCCCGCTCTGGCCGCGCACACTGACATCAACTTTCAGCAGCTCAATTCTGCGATCGTTCTACGATGAGGTCCGACTGGCGACTGATCACACCCAGCTAAATGCGTCGTCACAATGCCTTCCCTGCTCGAGTGAATTTCATGATCCACGGAGAAGTCCTGCGTCACGGATTGTTCGACCATCTCGTGTTCCATGAGGCAATTGTGAGTCTAGCGTGATCTTGACCACGTACGCACTTACTGGGGGAGATTCTAGATTTCTCTAGAAATAACCAGACTAGTGACGTCAGGCACTCCTTTCGTGGGGAAACCCCCTATTTATTGTTATTCATTCCAGGGAGACTAACCCTTCGCCATCCCATCAAAGGGATATAACTCAGAGACCAGACTATCTGCAGTCATTTCGTCACACTCGGCACAAAATGTATTTTCAAATCAAATTGTATACTAAACGTAAATTGTTTACTCAGTTCAAAACAAAAAAAAAATGTCTTAAAAGTCGAGAGGATCGACTTCATTGCCCCGGGTTTTATCACATATGGCTCGGTATCTTTCTGAAGGGTGAACTGCACAAGGCATCGCACAATGCACGAACTCCGTAGTTCCGGCGACGAGCCCCCAGGAGTCTCCGAGAAAATTGCACACGTTAACCGACAGACGTAGCCCGGAATCAAACCCACAACCTTCGGAGCACGAGGCAGACGGCTGGACCACTTTGCCGCGGAGAATCCCACTGAGTTCAAACTGTATACTCAACTCAAATTGTATTATAAACACGAAATGTGTACAGAACATAAAATGCATTCTCATGATTACAATTTAATCTCAGAATTCAATGTATTCTCAACATAAAATTTTTTCTCAGCTCACAATGTATATTCAACTCAAAAGCTATACTCAACCCGAAATGTATGCCCAATACAAAATGTATACTCAGCACAGCATGAATACTCAACTCAAAATGCATCATCATCATCGTCAAGTGTCCTGCCAGCTGGCGTAGGCGTTCATGGCTCTCCACAGATCTCGGTCTTTGGTTTTCTGGATCAACTCTGCTGTTGATATTCCTCCATGCCACCGTCTCAATCCATCCAGCATCATTTCTCTTGGTCTGCCTCTGCCTCTCTTCCCCTCAATCTTTCCAGTTGTCACGATGTTCTCCAGTGCCTCTCTTCTAATCACATGACCGAAGGAAACTGTTTGTCTCTTTCTTATTGTTGTATATAATGTTCTAGTTTCATTAGCCTATTTCAGGCAGTCGTTGTTAGTTTCTCTGGCAGTCCAAGGAATTCGCAAAATTCGTCTCAAGAACCACATCTCTGTTGCTTCTAATTTCTTCTCAATTTGTTCATTTACATTTTAAGATTCACAAAATGCATACTCACAATAACATGTATCCTCAACTAAAAATGTAAACTCAGCACACAAAAATATACTCACCACAAATTGTATACTCAACACAAAATGTATTCTCAGCACAAAATGCATACTTAACATAAAATATATACTCAATCCAAAATGTATTCTCAACACAAACTATATTCTCAACACCAATTGTATTCTCGGCACACAATGTATACCTAAGTCAAAATATATTCTTTGTACAAAATATATACTCAACACAAAATGTATACTGAACACGAAAAGTATTCTCAACATAAACTGTAAGTCTCAGCACAAAATGTATACTCAACATAAAATATATTCTCAACTGAAAATGTATACTCAACTCAAAATGTGTACATAACATAAAATGTATACTAAACGAAAATTGCAAACTCAACACATAATGTATACTCAATATAAAATTAATGCTGAACATAAAATGTATTCTTAAAACACAAGGGATTCTCAACACAAAATGTATACTCAATATAAAATGTATTCTCAACATAAAATGTATTCCTAGCTCAAAATATATACTCATTTCAATAAGTATTCACAGCACAAGATTTATTCTCAACACAAAATGTATTCTCAACATAAAACATAAGTCTCAGCACAAAATGTATACTCAACATAAAATATATTCTCCAATCAAAATGTATACTTAACTGAAACTGTATGCTTAACACAAAATGTATACTTAACTTAAAATATATACTCAACGAAAACTGCAAACTCAATACAAAATGTATACTCAAGATAAAATGAATAATGAACATAAAATGTATTCTCACAACAAAATGTATACTTAACACAAAATATATACTCAACATAAAATGTATTCCTAGCTAAAAATGTATCTTAATCTCAAAAAGTACTCCATCCATCCATCATGTGCCATGCCGGTAAGCGTGGGCGGTCATGTTTTGTTATCTCACTCGATCACCAGATTCGTGGATCAGCTCCGTGTTTCTGTCTCGACCATGCCACGAGGCCAAGCCATCCAGGTATTTGCTTCTAGGTCTTCCTCTTGGTCTGTTCCCTTCAATCTCACCAGTTGTCACCAAGTTCTCCAAGTCATTTCTTCTCACAATATGCCCAAAAATGTTTGACTGTCTGCGCCTAATGTCTCTAATCAATTTACGATCTTCGTTTCTTTCTTGAAGGACCTGTTCATTGGTCTTTCTTGCTGTCCATGGTATTCTTTGCATTTTCCTCAGAAACCACATTTCTACAGCCATCAAATGTTTTTCAGCTTGACTGCTCATTGTCCAAGTTTCACATCCATGCATCGCCTCCCTTCACCATATTTTCAGACCGTCATTGCCCCCCCCCCCCTTTCATATTTTCTACCTAAAAATCCCGTCCCGCCCCTACACAGTATACGTAATAGACGTCTAAACGTCCACACAAAACGTGATTTGTGGGCCTACTTACTTTATACATTGAATCTTAGAAGGGTGAGACATACAGTATGAAGGGAAAACAATATCAAGTAATCGGTTCTTGTATTAACGCGATTTTGAAATAATCTTCATTCCCCCCTGGAAATCCTAAAATTCTCCCCCCCCCCCCCTTTCCCAGTGGGGGGGGGGGGGGGAGAATTCCCCACCGGTTGAGAACCACTGTGCTAAAGGCTACTTTTGCTATGGCGATTCTTGATCTAATCTCTTCAAGGCATCTCCCATCAGATGTTATTACTGTTCCGAGATAATTGTACCTGCTCACTTGTTGAAGAATATTCCCATTCACTTGTATATTACACTGTGGTATTTCGTTCTTCCTAGTGACGACCATAATCTGTGTCTTTTTACAATTTTAAATCTAACCCTAGTTGTTCACTGTGTGTAACAACCGCATCTACTAAATGTTGCAGGTTCTGTTCATTGTCTGCAATCAAGACTGTATCATCTGCATATCTAATGTTATTTATGCATCGTCCCCCAATGTTGATTCCTTCCATATCTTCAATATTTCTGAAAATATTTTCACTGTACAGGGAAAACAGATCTGGAGACATTACACATACCTGTCTCACACCTCTCTTAATAGACTGATATTGGCCTACTTCATTATCAACTCTTATGACAGCTTGTTGTTTTCAATCATGTTTCTTACAAGTCTAAGGTCTTTTCCATCAATTTGTAGATCTTCAAGCATCCTTATCATGTCGACCTGTCTCACTTTATCGAAAGCCTTTGTGTAGTCAATAAAGCAAAGATATAGATCTTTGTTTACTTCTATAGAACGTTCAATTACTGTTCTCAGTATATACACAGCATTTACTGTGCCCTTGCCTTCTACAAACCCACATTGTTCTTCTCCTATTTCAGGTTGTATTTTTCTCCTAACTCATTGCATGATAATTCTTAGCAAAATCTTCGTGATGTGACTCATTATACTAATTGTAAGTATTCACACCACAAGATTTATTCTCAACGCAAAATGTATACTCAACTCAAAATATATTCCCAACACAAAATGTATTCTCAGCACAAAATATACACTCAACATAAAATGTATTCTTAAAACAAAGTGTATTTTCTTCACCAAATGTATACTGAACATAAAATGTATTCTCTGCATCAAATGTTTATTCAATGTAAAGTGTATACTCAAAATAAAACGTATTCTCAACATAAAATGTATTCTAAACACACAATGAACTCTCAGAACAAAGTGTATACTCAAGACAAAATGTATTCTTTGTACAAAATGTATACTTAACACAAAATGTATACTAAACATATAATTTATTCTTAACACAAAAAGTATTCTCAGCACAAAATGTATACTCTACATAAAATGTCTCCCAAGCTCAAAATGTATTCTCAGCATAAAATGTATTCTTAACACAAAATGTATACTCAACATATTGTGTATACTCAACTCAAAGTGTACACTCAATATAAAATGTATTCTCAACACAAAATGTATTCTCAACACAAAATGTATTCTCAACACAAAATGTATTCTCAACACAAAATGTATTCTCACCACAAAATGTATTCTCAACACAAAATGTATATTCAACATAAGTTGTATACTCAACAGAGATTGATACATGTATATTGTGTTGCAAGCTTGTAGACTCGTCATATCAAACTACACCAGCTGCTACTGTTATCAAACTGTTGACGTCAAACACAACTCAAAAAGGTGTCATCATTGTTACGTACCACGTCAGAGGCGTGGGCGGTTATGGTTTCCCATCTCACACAAACAGCGGCACGTTGGATCAGTTCTATTGTTCTTGTCCCGATTATGTCCTATGCATAAGCAATCAGCATCGTCATCAAGTGCAATGCCAGCTGGCGTAGGCGTTCATGACTACGCATATCTCAGCACACCATGCCAACATCACAATCCATCCAGCATCATTTTGCGTGGTCAGCCCTCTTCCCCTCGACCTTTCCAGTCTCCAAGATGTTCTCCAATGCCTCTCTTCTCATCACATGAGCAAAGAAAGCTGTTTGCCTCTTTCTTATTGCTGTATATGATGTTCTGTTTTCAATAGCCTCTGTCATGCAATCGTCGTTAGTTACTCTGGCAGTCCAAGGAATTCACAACATTCGTCTTAGGAACCACATGTCTGCTGCTTCCGAGTTCTTCCTAATTTGTTCATTTACATTCCAAGATTCACTGCCATACAGCAAAACAGGTTCTATATAGCACTTCATCATTCTCTTTCTTACATTCAATGATAGTGACTTATTGCATCCGATATTGTTTATTTTCTGAAATGCAGATTTTGTTTGCCATATTCTGCTTTTAATCTCTGTTTTGCACCTTCCTTCTGATGTTATAAATGCCCCTAGGTATTTACAATTTTCCACTTGGTTATGAATATTCTATTCTATTTCCATTTCAGATTTTAGGGTAACATTTTATTTATATCATCATTGTTACTTCGTCTTAATATTCCAGGACAGTCCATTCATTGCATTCTCCGTTACTACTACAATGTGCAACAATTGCTGTAGATCTTTTGCATTTTCTGCCACCAATACTGTGTTATCTGCACAGCGTATATTTTTTAAATGTTAACCTCCGATTAGTATTCCAGGCTTTTCTTTGATCTCTCTCAGTATTACTTCCCTATAGATGGAGAATAGATCCGTTGACAAAACACATCCCTGTCGTACTACTAGCTTTATTTGTTCACAATTACCCTCTTTATTTCGCATTTTGGTTCCAGTAAATATTTTTTTTATTATTCTGAGATGTTTCCCATCTATGTTGATATCTTCCAATATTTTAATTAGTTCATCATATTTTACTTCATCAAATACTTTGTTCTGTAACATATTAAGAAGCATAAACATATGTCTTTCTGTGTTTCTATTGATCATTCTATAAGTTTTCGTAATGTATATATTGCATTGTTTGAACACTTTCCTTTCACAATTCCATATTGTTCTTAACCAATTTCCATTTTTATTTTCTTCCGTGTTTTTCTCATTATAATTCTGAGTAGAAGCTTACTGATATGATTTATGAGGGTAATTGTACGAAACTATTCGTATTCAATTACTCTTGGTCTTTTTGGTATAGCCATAAATACAGATTCCAGTATAACACTGTGTGAATAGCCTTTGCTGTAAATATCATTCAACTTTTTGGTTAACAAAATGCCCAGCTGTTTTTCCTTTCATCATATGTTTGGCAGCGTCTGTCTTCTTCTTTTACAATAGGTGAACCTCCTAAGTTACTTTCTTCTGTTAATTCTTTCCTTTCTCCATCATATAATTCTCTTATATACTCATTCCATCTTTTCATTATAGCACCTTCCTCCAATAATATCTTTCCTGTGTTTTATTTCATACATCCTGTATTTACTCTTATTTTTCCTTCTGTGAGCTCATTGATTTGTTTATGTATATATTTTATATCTTTAATAAAATTTAATTCAATTTTCTGGCACTATTCGTTTGACCAAATTTCTTTTGCCTTGACACATGTATCTTTCATTTCTTTATTTATCTTACCACACTCTTGTTTGTCATTTTCACTCTGTTTTCTTTTGCTCATCAACTTAAGATTTCTTCAGTCATCCATTGTTTCTTAAATGTGTGTCTTCTCTCCTGTAATATTTCTTGGCTTGTTTGATTAATGGAATCTCCTTATCATTTCCCATTGTTAATTTATCCATCCATCCATCATGTGCCATGCCGGTAAGCGTGGGCGGTCATATTCTGCCATCTCACCCGATCACCAGAGTCGTGGATCAGCTCCGTGTTTCTGTCTCGACTATGCCACAAGGCCAAGCCATCCAGGTACTTGCTTCTAGGTCTTCCCCTTGGTCTGTTCCCCTCGATCTTACCAGTTGTCACCAAATTCTCCAATCCATTTCTTCTCATAACATGTCCAAAAAATTTTGACTGTCTACGTCTAATTTCTCTAATCAATTTACGATCTTCATTTGTTTCTTGAAGGACTTGTTCATTGGTCTTTCTGGCTGTCCATGGTATTCTTTGCATTTTCCTCAGAAACCACATCTCTACAGCCATCAGATGTTTTTCAGCCTGACTGCTCATTGTCCACGCTTCACATCCATACAAAAGTACAGGCTCAATGTAGCATCTCAACACTCTCTTTCTCGTTTCAATTGACATCTTTTTATTGATTATGTGGTTGTTTCGGGATTTGAAATTTAAATATTGAGCACAACCCACTACTGGCAACGCCGATCGCATTCTGCTATGAACCTAAGGCCTATCCACGTCAATATGGAAGCACTATATTCGAGTTTCGCCCTCATTTGAGCTCGTCAGTAGTGCATATCCCTGACCGGATCCGGAAACAGTCCCGGATCACGCGTGTGAAGCGGGTGTGTAACCACGCGGCACACACTGGACACACCAAATTATCACAACAGAACATCACAACGCTACCCATCGTAGGCTATGCTCAAGATTGCCCAATCGCCGCGACCGACGTCCGTCAATCGATGGGACCCGAACGATCAGGACTTCTCACTGGCAAGGAACACCAGGCCTCCTAAATCCAGTGAGCAACAATCAATTGATTATGTGGTTGTTTCGGGATTTGAAATTTAAATATTGAGCACAACCCACTACTGGCAACGCCGATCGCATTCTGCTATGAACCTAAGGCCTATCCACGTCAATATGGAAGCACTATACTCGAGTTTCGCCCTCATTTGAGCTCGTCAGTAGTGCATATCCCTGACCGGATCCGGAAACAGTCCCGGATCACGCGTGTGAAGCGGGTGTGTAACCACGCGGCACACACTGGACACACCAAATTATCACAACAGAACATCACAACGCTACCCATCGTAGGCTATGCTCAAATCTTTTTATTGGTCAATATGTTTTTCATCTTGCTAAAGGCTACTTTTGCCATGGCGATTCTTGTTCTAATCTCTTCAAGGCATCTCCCATCAGATGTTATTACTGTTCCGAGATAATTGTACCTGCTCACTTGTTGAAGAATATTCCCATTTACTTGTATATTACATTGTGGTATTTCGTCCTTCCTAGTGACGACCATAATCTGTGTCTTTTTACAATTTAATTCTAACCCTAGTTGTTCACTGTGTGTCACAATCGCATCTACTAAATTTTGCAGGTCTTGTTAATTTATACCCTGTATTTTAGCTATTGCATTGTACCTATTTTTCACAGTCACTCTGTATAGCTCTTGAATTTCTTTAGCTGTTTTCAGAACATCTTTATTAAGTCTCATATTCTTAACCACTTTATTTCCTCTCTTCAATCTTATTTTCATTTGTCGACATAGTGGTTGGTACATGATCACTATTACAGTCAGCACCAAACATTGTCTTAACATTAATTACAGTATTTCTAAATGTTTTATTAATAATTCTGTAGTCAATCTGGTTAAGTATTTTCTTATAAGGGTTTTTCCGTGTGTAATGTCAGCTTTTATGATGTTTAAACCGGGTATTTCCAATTATCATATCATTGATACTTGCCCATTCTATTAGTTTCTCTCCTCTTTCCTTTCTTGTATCTAAACCATAATTCCCAACTACATCCTACATCTTTCCCTTTCCTACCTTTGCATTAAAATCTTCTAATTTTATTTTTATTCCTTGTGATTTAATTTGAGACATTGCCATTTCTAATTTACCGTAAAAATGTAATGTAATACAACAAAAAATGAGCAGGAATGCGAGGAGTTCTTCGAAGACATCAACGACGCACTAAATAAACTAGAGAAGCAGAACAACATCATAGTTATTAGAGACTTCAATGCAAGACTAGGACATAACATAACGGGCAAATAAAAACATCTGGGAGCATTTGGGAACCAACGTAATGAAAGAAATGATAATGGAAGTAGAATGATATAGTTATGCAGCCAACATGACCTCTATATAACAAACACATTCTATAAACACAAAGATTCACAAATATACACCTGCTATAAATGGAACGATCTAGGTACCAAAAGCCAAATTGATTTTATATTAACAGGAAATAACAGGCAGAGAAATATATTAGATGCAAGGGCATTGCGCAACTTAAGCATAAACACAGACCACTCAGCGGTTATTGTCACAATAAGAACCTACAGATGAAGAAAGCAAAGACCAGGAAAATATGCCATGCGAATCAGTAAACTTACAAAAACTTCAACGACGAGGCAGTGAGGAAAAATTATGAGACAGAATTAAGTGAACTCTTTGTAAAATTACCTATAGAAAGAAAAACAGTAGATGAAAACTATGAGATGTTCAAATCAAGCATTATAAACACTGTAAACATAACATGTGGCACCACAACAATTGACACCACGAGACTGAGGAAACGCCATAACTATTCTAATTTACTAAAAACAAAGGCAGTAAAAGAGACTGCACACTATACAGAGGCACTTCCTTTTTAAGTCATACTGGGAAAATATTTTGCAAAATTCTTGAGGAAAGATTACACAATAAAATTTAACCCCAGCTAAGCGAAAAACAACTAGTATTTAGGAAAAAAGACAAAGGATGCAAAGATGCCATTTTTGCTCTTAGACAACTTATAGAAAAATCAATTGAGTTTAATGAAACAATCTCCTTAGCCTTAGTCGACCAAGAAAAGGCGTTTGATAGAGTAGATAGAAACAAGCTGTGGGAAATCCTTAAATGATATTGAGTGAATACACATCTAACAAACTTATGTTGAAGCTTATACAACAACAGTGAATGCATAGTGAGAACAAATGGAGAACACTCAGAACCCCTCACCATAAGATCCGGAGTACGACAAGGTTGTGTCCTGTCCCCGTCTTGTTCATAATCTATATAGACAACATATGTGAAGAAAACAGCCAAGCAGAGACTTCAAGGACACTGTATGACGAACAGAACACAGAAGAAGAACCAACGGCAAATTACACCAATAAAGATCTCCACTTTGCGGACGATCAAAAGCACTAATAGCAAAATCAGAAGCAGTATTACAAGACCAGATGAATAGTCTAAACGAAGTGTGTATGGAACATAACATGAAAATTAGCACCAGTAACCAGACAATGACTATAACCAAAGAAGAAAAGACACCAGAGATTCACCAGCAAGAACACGTCATGAAACAAGTAAAGGACTTCGAGTACATGGGAAGTATAATATCATCAAATGGCGAATAAGATGAGATTATACTAAAGAACAAACATGTGTCAATAATTACAAATAAAGCACTCTACAACACTATCTTCCTAACAACTCTATGCTACCAATGCCAAACCTGGACAATAACAGAAAAAAAAGAAAAGAAAAATCACAACCACAGAAATGAGATTCCTGAGAAAGAAATCAGAAATTACAAAAATCAGGATTAACATGAGGGTTATAGCAGCGCTAGATTTTATTATAAGGCAGAAAGTAAAATGGTTTGGCCATGTAACTAGGTAACCAACTAACAGTATACCACAACAAGCAATGATGTATGGACCAGATGGAAGCAGGGGAAGAGCCTGACCACGTAAATTATGGACAGAACAAATAGCAGAGTCCATGGTAATCTCGATACATGAAGCCCATGAACGGGCACTCTTCCTCTGTTTCTACTTTACCTCGACACCGCAAAGTACAAGAGGAAAAAGATGAGATGATGAGTAAAAGTGTTGTATTTCTTCATCACTACTACTTGTTGTTGGTGCATATACTTGTATAATGTTTATATCTATTGGTTTGCCTTTCATGTTGACCATAATAACTCTTTCTGAAATTTAACAGTAACCATTAATTGTCTTGGCAGTTGCATTATTTAAATCAAATAGTAATCCTTCTCCTTTCTCATGTGAATCTCCTCCAGAATAAATTATTTTGTCTTTGTTGGTTATAATTTTTCCCAATCCCTCCCATGTCTTCTCACTTATGCCTAGAATATTAATTTTCATGCTTTCAATTTCTGTTATCACAATGTTCAACTGTCACAACTTATTTCATGTCCTAACATTCCTTGTTCCTATTTTAAATGTATTTCCCATTGTAAATGTATTCGTTATGATTTCGCCATCAGTAGCTGAATGACTGTCTAGTGTTACATGTGACTCATGACTGCCACTACCGGACGGGATAAGCAATACAGGTACTTAATGTTTGTCTTGAACATCCCTTTTTCCCGAGGGGCTTTTACTGTTGTCACTTAAGTGTCAAGTTAATTTCTCCTCAAAATGTGCACCAGATTTATAACTGTCTACGTCTAATTTTTCAATCGTTAGTCAGAAGACAGAATAATATTTATGTATTCGGGATTGAAGAATTTTGATTCAGCAGTACAGAAAAACAGAATCGTGGACTAAATTATTTAATCATGTGCTTCTTCGTTGTATATTTTGGATTTTCATGGAAACGGTTCTTGTAAAGACGTCATTACGTATAATTAACTTTACTTGTAGAGTACTCTCTGACCCAGTGAGTAAAGCTTTTGTGCACTGGCGGTGACGTCATCATTTTTGGTTGTGTTTATTCAGAAGTTCGTGTCGAGTAAGACGATAGTCTGCTCTTGCAAAAGATAGGTGCTGAAAACGGAGGCAGCCAGCCAGGAGGCGCACCACAGAAATCAGGCTGCCACGCAACTACGCGTAATGAACTCTATGGACCGCTGAGTGAACTAAACAAGACTGTTAGATTCATACAAGAGACAACATTGCAGTTATAGACATATTTCAAGCGAACGAAAGAAGAAGAAGAAGAAGAAGAAGAGAGAAAAGAGGCATTGGAGAACATCGTGACAATTTGAAAGGCAAGGGGGAAAGAGAGACAGGGGTAGACCAAAAGAAATGATGCTGAATGGATTGAGACGGTGGCATGGAAGGATATCATCAGCACAGTTGATCCAGAAAACCAAAAACCGAGATTTGTGGAGAGACATGAACGCCTACGCCAGCTGGCATGGCACTTGTTGATGATGATGACGTCCAATTGTTCTAAACAATATAGGGCTTTCATTTATTTCTTGCACAACTGTCTCTTTCCCTACAGCAGCTTTCTTTGCATTATCACTATATATAGAAATAATAGTTTTACAGAAGAATACTGAACCTTCATAGGACAGCCAAAATGAGCTATCTGGACATTTTGCCGGAGGCTTAGTTCCAAAGACAACTTACCAAAAAACATCAAAAAGAGGCAATCATATTATTGTTTGGCAATACTATGAGAAAACACACATCGGAACATGTTACCACAACCGGAAAGATTTGTGGAAAGACAGAGGAAGACGGTGAAGGAAAATTCTTGATAGCCTTGTGTCATGGCACGGAAGGGAGTCAACACATTTATTGATTGATTCATTCCGTCGGAGATAGCCATTTTTGGAGAAGCATGATCGCCCGCGCCAGCCCATATGTCACATGATGATGATGATGATGATGATGATGATGATGATGATGATGATGATGATGATGATGATGATGATGATGATGATGATGATAATGATGATGATGATGATGGGAATAAATGTATTGAAATATTACACATTCATGACGTTCACTAATATAATACTGTCTTGATTGGCTGGTATTGGCTTACCTCTTTATTTTATATGTATGGCAGCTAATTGTGACCAATATATTTTCTTTATATGTCGAATGTCTCTCAACTAGATTTGGAGATCTGGGAATACTTTGATCGTGTCGACGATTCATACTCTTTTGAAAGCATGTGTGTAATCAATAAAACAACGATCCAAGCCTTTGATTACTTCTACATATTTTTCCAATTCTCTGTAAACATTCAGCATTTGTCGTAACCTTGCCTTCTATAAAAGCAAACTACTGAACGTAGAGTTGGCTAGAAAGTTACAAACTGGCAATAAATGCTGGGGTTCTTTGCAACATCCTGTTAAAAATGCCTGCATAAACTAACACCCCTGCTACAAACCCGCATTGTTCATCACTTTTTCCTAGTTGTATTAAAGGACTTAAAGGCGAGATGGTCGTCTTTACTGCACCGAGTTTGATCCCACATAACTCGGTCTCTTTCCGCGGGGAGCGCGACACAAAGCGCAAACTCCATAGCTCCAGCGACAAACCCCCAGGAGTCTCTGAGAAAACTGCACTCTTGTACCGAATGGCCGAGCCAGTAGTCGAACCCACAACCGTTGGAGCGCTAGGTATGCGGCTGAATGAAGCCCCAATCTAGCTGTAGTTTCTTCTGGATTGCAATGAACGTAGATTTACACAAGTCAGAAGGTATAGATAGCTCTCGTATAAACCTATAGATCCGTATTTCAATACATGTATTTCCATCATCATCATCATCATCATCATCATCATCATCATAATCATCATCATCATCATCATCATCATCATCATCATCATCATCATCAAGTGGTTTGCCGGAAGGCTGGGCGACCATGCTTCTCCACAAATTGCGATCTCCAACGGCATAGATCAATTCGTGTGTTGACTCCTTTCCGTCCCATGACACAAGACTGTCATGGATTTCTCTCGCTGTCTTCCTCTATCCCTATTTCAACAAATCTTTCTCGTTGTCCCGACATGTTCCAATTTTTGTCTTCTCATAATGAGGAAAAATAAACAACCTTTATCTTCATTCATGACCGCCCACGCTTTCCGGCATGGCACATGATTGATTGTTTGATTGATCTTCATTAACAAATATTGTTTTGAGTGAGCTTATTTACTACATTCCTTTCACTAGATGTTTCATCAGGTTGCTTAAACCAGCTAGCTTTAGCAGTGTCCAGCGGGATAAATGGCACCACTGGGATGTTCTTTGCTTTAGCGAGAGTCTCACAGAGCAGGACGCCAACTTACCCTGGCAAATTCACAACCAAAAGGAAGTTTAAAGGCAGAAGGATTATCTTCATAGCAGCGGGTTCTATCATGTATGGCATTGACTCTTTCCGCAGCGTTGCCTATCGACAGCTTCTCACGGAGGACGCAATCCGGCGCTCCAGCGACCACTCCATGGATCTACGAACAAACTGCACTTGTAAACATATGATTTTCAAATAATTAAACCCACGACCTTTAAAACGTAAGGTAATCTACTAGACAGCACTACCACGAAGAACTATAAGCGGTTATAAAAGACTGATAACATAATTCACAATCAAGTGCATATCGAAGGCAAGGGTAAACAACTTTATTAGTCGAAATAACTTCGACATAGTAGAATACTTTAGCCAAATAAACGTATAATTGGTGTGGAACAATTATGGAAGGCAAGGGGAAACCACATTATTCATCGAAAAAACCTCAACATAGTAGAATACTTTAGCCAAATTAAATGTGTAATTGTTGTGGAAAACCTGATGGAAGGCATGATAACTGGAGGGGAAGGTAAGGGACGACCATCACGAACAGGGACACAGCACACCGAGGGCAAGACGGCATGAACATTCACGTGGCAGGGGAGCAAGCAGATGATCGAGAGTCTTTTCAACGGGTCACGATGTCTGCAACATTCTGCAAAGGACCTTATACATTATATCACTAGGTTTATACTTATTTAGTTTGTTTTAACATGACTGCGGAGTTTATAATTTGTCCGTACACGTCTGTCAAAAGACGTTAGTACTCAATCGTCACACACCCACTACGTCATAGACAAGTACACACGCGCACACATGTCGCACGCACTGGCTTCGCCACACACGGCAAGCACATTCATAAATCGCGGAATGTGCAGAAGCGCGTGTTACAAAACTTCTCAATGTATTGCGAAATGTTTCCATATATGGAAATATTCCCACGTCTGAGACAAACCTGCAGGCATGTGGAGAGAGGCAGCTGAAATACTAAACCAGCGGCTGTAAGAATACTGCAACTGTCTTGTCATTTTAAGTAGGTAATTCTAGGAGGCCTCTTTTTCCTGATTTCAGTTATCTGTTAACTTTGCAGGGCGTTGGATTTGCGATCTTTGGTGCTCGATTATTCTGATTATGATCCTGATATAGTTGAAGATTAAAGCTAATTATTTCCACGATTTCGCTTGTCAAAAATTATATTATTTGTCAAAGCTAGACTGTCAAAGCTATGCTGCTTGTCAAAACTATGCTGATTGTCAAAACTATATTGTTTGTCAAAACTATATTGTTTTCCAGACAATGTTGATTGTTAAAACTATACTGTTGGCAACAAATGTACTATTTGTCAGAACTATGCTGTTCGTCAAAACTATAATGTTTGTCACAACCATACTGTTTGTCAAAGCTAGAGGTTTGTTTGTTAAAACTATACTGTTTGCCAAAACTAGACTGGTTAAAAATGTAGTCACCAAGGAAACAGTCTAACTGTGAGTATCTTGGCTTCATAATCAAGAACAATGGGAATTTTTAAACAAAATTCAGACACAGACTGGTCAAAGCAAAGCACAGGTTAAACAGTGCTGATACACTATGGCACAAAACCAGCCAGCAAGTTCAGGTAACATAATGGAGGATGTGAGGTGTTTTGTTTTAAAATTTAAATGAGAAAGGTGTGTCGTATGACTAGGGGTTGCCCGGATGGGTATTTATATTAATCATCCTTCCTTGGGAAGCCTATGAATGGCTCTGAAACCCCCAACGTGAAAGACAGAACCTAATATATTCAAGTCACACAGGATATTTTGTCGAGAAAGGGCTTTCTTTGGAAGGCGAAATTATCAGAGAAATTTATCAAATACACTAGAGGAAAAATACTCTTACTCCATTACAAATTGTGTCCTTGTGTACGGATCCCTCCTGACCATGATCAAACCGTAATGTAACATAGTACTACGTAACAAATTGTGAACACCACTTTTGAACAAAACCTCTACACGTTATAAACATAAACTCCAGGTTTCAACCCAACCATTTATTTAGAACATTTGGTGGGTTTTGGTTAAATTCTCTGTCTGGCTTGTGGATAGTAAATCTCCATCAATTACAAACACATGCATGACAAAATCAGTGTGTACCTTCTGATGTTTTCCCCAAAATTAACATCTGATGGCTGTGGAAATGTGGTTTCTGAGGAGAATGCAAGGAATACCATGGAAAGACAGAAAAACCAATGACCAAGTTCTGCAGGAAACAAATGAAAATCGTAAATTGATTAGGGAAATTTGACATCGACAGTCAAAGTTTTTTGGACATGTTATGAGAAGAAATAAATTGGAGAACTTGGTGACAACTGGCAAGATCGAAGGGAACAGACCAAGGGGAAGACCGAGAAATAAATACCTAGATGGTTTGGCCACATGGCATGGTTGAGACAGGAACACTGAGCTGATCCACGACGCTGGTGATCAAGTTAAATGGCGAATTATGACCGCCCACGCTTTTCGGCATGGCACATGATGCTTGCATGAAACAATCAACAAATGCATACATCTCTCTCTCTCTCTCTCTCTCTCTCTCTCTCTCTCTCTCTCTCACACACACACACACACACACACATATATATATATATATATATATATATATATATATATATATATATATATATATATATATATATATATATATATATATATATATTGTGTTGCGTATCCCTTACGGGACGTTGCAGTCAACACCAGCATTTTCAGCTGCTGTTGATGTACTAGGCAAATGTTACGTTCAGTAGTTTGCCATTGCTTTCTGAACGACCGGCCTCTATACCTTTTTCGAAAAAACCTGCACCGCCGTGTTTCGAACCGGGTATACGGGCTCACAATCCGCGTTCGCAAGCCCTTCAGCCATAGAGACCGGCATATATATATATATATATATATATATATATATATATATATATATATATATATATATATATATATATATATATATATATATATATATTCACCAAAAGAGTTTTATCTAAATGATAAGTCCTCTCAACCTGCACTGGGAATTTTTTTCTTCTGTGACACAACCCATTCCATCAATGATTTGGTTTAGGTAAAGACAACAACATTGTCAACAATCTAGGCTCAATCCTGTTATTTGCTTCGTAGAGAGATCCCGAAATGACATAACCACGATCTGATATCTAATTAGGCTGTTTGGCCGAGTGAAGTGGGGCTTGGGGTCAGTCAAACAATTCAAGAGGTCCTCTTCAGACTGGGCAGAAGATAATTCCCTACATCATCGAATACAATGTAAAAAAGGTGACAACCGTCCAGCGGCTCTGGTTAACAATACCAGAATCTCAACTTTAGTCAATACGGCATTACAGCACGACCAGTCTCATGTCAATAAGGCCATCCCAAACTCGGTGATATCAGTGCAGCTTTCTCTACACAAGTAGCTGCAGTTAATGAACAGGGTTGGCACCACTCTCTGAGTAACTGCTGGAAATAAATCCTACAGTAAAGCATATAAATCCCTCTTTAGTGCAAACACATCTTTCAGTAATGCAGACAAATCCTTAAAAAAAAACAACAACACACACACGCACACACACGCGCGCGCACGCACGCACATACACACAAACAACCACACACACACACACACACACACACACACACACTGAAATTAAGTCTCCTCTCTCTCCATTCAATAATCAATGAAGAAGGTGTTGTAATCCCCTTTTAGGCCTTAACCAACTACTGTTCATCCTCCGAGATTTTGCTGATAGAAATTTAGCAGTGGAGCACTTAAGGGCTACCTATCCTGGTATACCACCTAAGGGTGTTGACTATTCCTGGTGTTCATGGTGTTATCTGAGCATCACTACCTTTTCCTTCACCCGTTGGTCTGCTTCCTCAGGATGTTAATCCAATCGTACACTGTATGACAGATGATAAGATGTTGGGCTGCCAGGTATATGCTGAGTAAGCATGAGGTGGGGGTCCTTTCTTTAAAATCATCATTCCTCTGGTGTCTTGAGAGAACGGAGACCCTACTACCAATCAGGTTTCAAGCTCCCAACTCTTCATTAGTCCACCATTGACACGACAATAAGGCTAGGCACCTTGAGCTTCATGCAACTCCACCATCCAGCCTCTTGCTGACATAAAAATGCAAAATCCCTTCTATCACATTTGTATATAATCAAATGTCAATACAAAACCAAACATCAACACCTGCTCCTCTTTGATGTTATAATGTTACAATGTTATAAACGCCTACCAGTCAGGACAACAGAACAAGATAAGGTTATACAAATGAGACCAAGTTGTCCTGTTGTGATAGTTTCATTGGAACAAAGACAGGTTGTGATAGAGGTATCCGGTTGTGATACAGTCCTCCTGTTGAGACAGGTGCTCAGTTGAGACGATATCATCCAATCAAGACACAGGCCTCCTGGTGTGACATAGGTATCACAATAAGACAAAGACTTGGTGACACGAAGCATATTGAGACAAAGTCATCATGATATATATGTGATCATCCCACGTCTCTAATGCAAAGACTTGTCTTTATTCCCTCAGGTTAGACTCGGTTCACAAAACCATCCCCATCATTATCAATTCACCTGCCTAGCTGGTGGGGGGGGGGGGTTGAGAACGCTGTTTACAAGTCTCTGAACATAACATTCTCCTCCAAACTGTCACCATTAATTGTGCCATGCTGACAGCTAGGTACTTCCTGCAGACATATAGGTATATGGCGCTTCTAGCCGTCTCCCTTACTGAGCAATAAATATCATGGGAATAGCATGCTCTTCCCTCAAATCCTCTCAATATACCCATGGCAAAGATCACTTGTTAATCACACAATCTAAACTCAGGAGATGTAAACACAGACTCTCCAGAACTTTCCACATTTGGAGGAAGATTGTGCAATAATGTGCGTCCATAGAGAACGGTCTCATAATCATAGGAAAGTACAAATATGCATTGTGAGTGAGATAACGTTCACTTGCATACAGCAAAACTACTCATAGCAGGTGAAACGTCAAACATGGCAAAACTTCCCAGCGGAATAGGCATGTCATTTGTGCAGATGGCGAGCAAGTCAGACTATATTCTCAATGAGGCGCTGATCTTTTAATGTCACAATCTACATATAAAACTAATAATACATGTCACCTATAAGCATCTAGAGGCACATAATAGTATTTACAATGAATTCACAAGCTTACCGTGCAGAGGGCGAGGTTAGGCACTAGGATAGACCTTCCCCAATATAGGAAAAGGGACTTGTTTCTCTGACAATTTTCTTACAAGTGACAATTACTTTTCAGGCGGGTTTCCAGCTAACCAGGCCGGGACTTAGCCATCCAATCGTTATGCTTATTTCACCTTTACTGCCTATCTTATGAGGAGCGTCTCTCTAGACCCGTTTCCAGGAAAAGTGGTGATGGCTCATGAAGTATACTACAGAGGACATGCATCTGTCCTGTAGCAACATGCAGGACATACATCTGTCATGTAGCAACATGTTGGAGTAAATACATCTGTCCTGTAGCAACATGTTGGAGGACATGCATCTGTCCTGTAGCAACATGTTGGAGGACATACATCTGTCCTGTAGCAACATGTTGGAGGACATACATCTGTCCTGTAGCAACATGTTGGAGTAAATAATCTGTCCTGTAATTGGAGATACATCTGTCCTGTAGCAACATGTTGGAGATACATCTGTCCTGTAGCAACATGTTGGAGTAAATAATCTGTCCTGTAGCAACATGTTGGAGATACATCTGTCCTGATAGCAACATGTTGGAGATACATCTGTCCTGTAGCAACATGTTGGAGTAAATAATCTGTCCTGTAGTAACATGTTGGACATACATCTGTCCTGTAGCAAGATGTTGGAGATACATCTGTCCTGTAGCAACATGTTGGAGTAAATAATCTGTCCTGTAGTAACATGTCGGAGTAAATAATCTGTCCTGTAGTAACATGTTGGACATACATCTGTCCTGTAGCAACATGTTGGAGATACATCTGTCCTGTAGCAACATGTTGGAGATACATCTGTCCTGTAGCAACATGTTGGAGATACATCTGTCCTGTAGCAACATGTTGGAGATACATCTGTCCTGTAGCAACATGTTGGAGTAAATAATCTGTCCTGTAGTAACATGATGGAGATACATCTGTCCTGTAGCAACATGTTGGACATACATCTGTCCTGTAGCAACATGTTGGAGATACATCTGTCCTGTAGCAACATGTTGGAGATACATCTGTCCTGTAGCAACATGTTGGAGATACATCTGTCCTGTAGCAACATGTTGGAGATACATCTGTCCTGTAGCAACATGTTGGACATACATCTGTCCTGTAACAACATGTTGGACATACATCTGTCCTGTAGCAAGATGTTGGACATACATCTGTCCTGTAGCAACATGTTGGACATACATCTGTCCTGTAGCAACATGTTGGACATACATCTGTCCTGTAGCAACATGTTGGAGATACATCTGTCCTGTAGCAACATGTTGGAAGACATACATCTGTCCTGTAGCAACATGTTGGACATACATCTGTCCTGTAGCAACATGTTGGACATACATCTGTCCTGTAGCAACATGTTGGACATACATCTGTCCTGTAGCAACATGTTGGACATACATCTAGCCTGTAGCAACATGTTGGAGGACATACATCTGTCCTGTAGCAACATGTTGGACATACATCTGTCCTGTAGCAACATGTTGGAGGACATACATTTGTCCTGTAGCAACATGTTGGACATACATCTGTCCTGTAGCAACATGTTGGAGATACATCTGTCCTGTAGCAACATGTTGGAAGACATACATCTGTCCTGTAGCAACATGTTGGACATACATCTGTCCTGTAACAACATGTTGGACATACATCTGTCCTGTAGCAAGATGTTGGACATACATCTGTCCTGTAGCAACATGTTGGACATACATCTGTCCTGTAGCAACATGTTGGACATACATCTGTCCTGTAGCAACATGTTGGAGATACATCTGTCCTGTAGCAACATGTTGGAAGACATACATCTGTCCTGTAGCAACATGTTGGACATACATCTGTCCTGTAGCAACATGTTGGACATACATCTGTCCTGTAGCAACATGTTGGACATACATCTGTCCTGTAGCAACATGTTGGACATACATCTAGCCTGTAGCAACATGTTGGAGGACATACATCTGTCCTGTAGCAACATGTTGGACATACATCTGTCCTGTAGCAACATGTTGGAGGACATACATTTGTCCTGTAGCAACATGTTGGACATACATCTGTCCTGTAGCAACATGTTGGAGGACATACATCTGTCCTGTAGCAACATGTTGGACATACATCTGTCCTGTAGCAACATGTTGGACATACATCTGTCCTGTAGCAACATGTTGGAGATACATCTGTCCTGTAGCAACATGTTGGACATACATCTGTCCTGTAGCAACATGTTGGAGATACATCTGTCCTGTAGCATCATGTTGGAGATACATCTGTCCTGTAGCAACATGTTGGAGATACATCTGTCCTGTAGCAACATGTTGGAAGACATACATCTGTCCTGTACCAACATGTTGGAGTAAATACATCTGTCCTGTAGCAACATGTTGGAAGACATACATCTGTCCTGTAGCAACATGTTGGACATACATCTGTCCTGTAGCAACACGTTGGAGATACATCTGTCCTGTAGCAACATGTTGGAGTAAATACATCTGTCCTGTAGCAACATGTTGGAGGACATGCATCTGTCCTGTAGCAACATGTTGGAGGACATACATCTGTCCTGTAGCAACATGTTGGAAGACATACATCTGTCCTGTAGCAACATGTTGGAGGACATGCATCTGTCCTGTAGCAACATGTTGGAGGACATGCATCTGTCCTGTAGCAACATGTTGGGGACATACATCTGTCCTGTAGCAACATGTTGGAAGACATACATCTGTCCTGTAGCAACATGTCGGAGTAAATACATCTGTCCTGTAGCAACATGTTGGAGGACATGCATCTGTCCTGTAGCCACATGTTGGAGGACATACATCTGTCCTGTAGCAACATGTTGGAAGACATACATCTGTCCTGTAGCAACATGTTGGAGTAAATACATCTGTCCTGTAGCAACATGATGGAGGACATGCATCTGTCCTGTAGCAACATGTTGGAGGACATACATCTGTCCTGTAGGAACATGTTGGAGGACATACATCTGTCCTATAGCAACATGTTGGACATACATCTGTCCTGTAGCAACATGTTGGAGATACATCTGTCCTGTAGAAACATGTTGGAGTAAATAATCTGTCCTGTAGCAACATGTTGGAGTAAATACATCTGACCTGTAGCAACATGTTGGAGTAAATACATCTGTCCTGTAGCAACATGTTGGAGTAAATACATCTGGCCTGTAGCAACATGTTGGAGTAAATACATCTGGCCTGTAGCAACATGTTGGAATAAATACATCTGGCCTGTAGCAACATGTTGGAGTAAATACATCTGGCCTGTAGCAACATGTTGGAGTAAATACATCTGGCCTGTAGTAACATGTTGGAGGACATGCATCTGTCCTGTAGCAACATGTTGGAGATACATCTGTCCTATAGCAACATGTTGGTGTAAATACATCTGGCCTGTAGCAACATGTTGGAGTAAATACATCTGGCCTGTAGTAACATGTTGGACATACATCTGTCCTGTAGCAACATGTTGGAGCACATACATCTGTCCTGTAGCAACATGTTGGAGATACATCTGTCCTATAGCAACATGTTGGAGATACATCTGTCCTGTAGCAACATGTTGGAGATACATCTGTCCTGTAGCAACATGTTGGAGATACATCTGTCCTGTAGCAACATGTTGGAGTAAATAATCTGTCCTGTAGCAACATGTTGGAGATACATCTGTCCTGATAGCAACATGTTGGAGATACATCTGTCCTGTAGCAACATGTTGGAGTAAATAATCTGTCCTGTAGTAACATGTTGGACATACATCTGTCCTGTAGCAAGATGTTGGAGATACATCTGTCCTGTAGCAACATGTTGGAGTAAATAATCTGTCCTGTAGTAACATGTTGGAGTAAATAATCTGTCCTGTAGTAACATGTTGGACATACATCTGTCCTGTAGCAACATGTTGGAGATACATCTGTCCTGTAGCAACATGTTGGAGATACATCTGTCCTGTAGCAACATGTTGGAGATACATCTGTCCTGTAGCAACATGTTGGAGATACATCTGTCCTGTAGCAACATGTTGGAGTAAATAATCTGTCCTGTAGTAACATGTTGGAGATACATCTGTCCTGTAGCAACATGTTGGACATACATCTGTCCTGTAGCAACATGTTGGACATACATCTGTCCTGTAGCAACATGTTGGACATACATCTAGCCTGTAGCAACATGTTGGAGGACATACATCTGTCCTGTAGCAACATGTTGGACATACATCTGTCCTGTAGCAACATGTTGGAGGACATACATTTGTCCTGTAGCAACATGTTGGACATACATCTGTCCTGTAGCAACATGTTGGAGATACATCTGTCCTGTAGCAACATGTTGGAAGACATACATCTGTCCTGTAGCAACATGTTGGACATACATCTGTCCTGTAACAACATGTTGGACATACATCTGTCCTGTAGCAACATGTTGGACATACATCTGTCCTGTAGCAACATGTTGGACATACATCTGTCCTGTAGCAACATGTTGGAGATACATCTGTCCTGTAGCAACATGTTGGAAGACATACATCTGTCCTGTAGCAACATGTTGGACATACATCTGTCCTGTAGCAACATGTTGGACATACATCTGTCCTGTAGCAACATGTTGGACATACATCTGTCCTGTAGCAACATGTTGGACATACATCTAGCCTGTAGCAACATGTTGGAGGATATACATCTGTCCTGTAGCAACATGTTGGACATACATCTGTCCTGTAGCAACATGTTGGAGGACATACATTTGTCCTGTAGCAACATGTTGGACATACATCTGTCCTGTAGCAACATGTTGGAGGACATTCATCTGTCCTGTAGCAACATGTTGGACATACATCTGTCCTGTAGCAACATGTTGGACATACATCTGTCCTGTAGCAACATGTTGGAGATACATCTGTCCTGTACCAACATGTTGGACATACATCTGTCCTGTAGCAACATGTTGGAGATACATCTGTCCTGTAGCATCATGTTGGAGATACATCTGTCCTGTAGCAACATGTTGGAGATACATCTGTCCTGTAGCAACATGTTGGAAGACATACATCTGTCCTGTACCAACATGTTGGAGTAAATACATCTGTCCTGTAGCAACATGTTGGAAGACATACATCTGTCCTGTAGCAACATGTTGGACATACATCTGTCCTGTAGCAACACGTTGGAGATACATCTGTCCTGTAGCAACATGTTGGAGTAAATACATCTGTCCTGTAGCAACATGTTGGAGGACATGCATCTGTCCTGTAGCAACATGTTGGAGGACATACATCTGTCCTGTAGCAACATGTTGGAAGACATACATCTGTCCTGTAGCAACATGTTGGAGGACATGCATCTGTCCTGTAGCAACATGTTGGAGGACATGCATCTGTCCTGTAGCAACATGTTGGAGGACATACATCTGTCCTGTAGCAACATGTTGGAAGACATACATCTGTCCTGTAGCAACATGTCGGAGTAAATACATCTGTCCTGTAGCAACATGTTGGAGGACATGCATCTGTCCTGTAGCCACATGTTGGAGGACATACATCTGTCCTGTAGCAACATGTTGGAAGACATACATCTGTCCTGTAGCAACATGTTGGAGTAAATACATCTGTCCTGTAGCAACATGTTGGAGGACATGCATCTGTCTTGTAGCAACATGTTGGAGGACATACATCTGTCCTGTAGGAACATGTTGGAGGACATACATCTGTCCTATAGCAACATGTTGGACATACATCTGTCCTGTAGCAACATGTTGGAGATACATCTGTCCTGTAGAAACATGTTGGAGTAAATAATCTGTCCTGTAGCAACATGTTGGAGTAAATACATCTGACCTGTAGCAACATGTTGGAGTAAATACATCTGTCCTGTAGCAACATGTTGGAGTAAATACATCTGGCCTGTAGCAACATGTTGGAGTAAATACATCTGGCCTGTAGCAACATGTTGGAATAAATACATCTGGCCTGTAGCAACATGTTGGAGGACTTACATCTGTCCTGTAGCAACATGTTGGAGTAAATAATCTGTCCTGTAATTGGAGATACATCTGTCCTGTAGCAACATGTTGGAGATACATCTGTCCTGTAGCAACATGTTGGAGTAAATAATCTGTCCTGTAGCAACATGTTGGAGATACATCTGTCCTGATAGCAACATGTTGGAGATACATCTGTCCTGTAGCAACATGTTGGAGTAAATAATCTGTCCTGTAGTAACATGTTGGACATACATCTGTCCTGTAGCAAGATGTTGGAGATACATCTGTCCTGTAGCAACATGTTGGAGTAAATAATCTGTCCTGTAGTAACATGTCGGAGTAAATAATCTGTCCTGTAGTAACATGTTGGACATACATCTGTCCTGTAGCAACATGTTGGAGATACATCTGTCCTGTAGCAACATGTTGGAGATACATCTGTCCTGTAGCAACATGTTGGAGATACATCTGTCCTGTAGCAACATGTTGGAGATACATCTGTCCTGTAGCAACATGTTGGAGTAAATAATCTGTCCTGTAGTAACATGATGGAGATACATCTGTCCTGTAGCAACATGTTGGACATACATCTGTCCTGTAGCAACATGTTGGAGATACATCTGTCCTGTAGCAACATGTTGGAGATACATCTGTCCTGTAGCAACATGTTGGAGATACATCTGTCCTGTAGCAACATGTTGGAGATACATCTGTCCTGTAGCAACATGTTGGACATACATCTGTCCTGTAACAACATGTTGGACATACATCTGTCCTGTAGCAAGATGTTGGACATACATCTGTCCTGTAGCAACATGTTGGACATACATCTGTCCTGTAGCAACATGTTGGACATACATCTGTCCTGTAGCAACATGTTGGAGATACATCTGTCCTGTAGCAACATGTTGGAAGACATACATCTGTCCTGTAGCAACATGTTGGACATACATCTGTCCTGTAGCAACATGTTGGACATACATCTGTCCTGTAGCAACATGTTGGACATACATCTGTCCTGTAGCAACATGTTGGACATACATCTAGCCTGTAGCAACATGTTGGAGGACATACATCTGTCCTGTAGCAACATGTTGGACATACATCTGTCCTGTAGCAACATGTTGGAGGACATACATTTGTCCTGTAGCAACATGTTGGACATACATCTGTCCTGTAGCAACATGTTGGAGATACATCTGTCCTGTAGCAACATGTTGGAAGACATACATCTGTCCTGTAGCAACATGTTGGACATACATCTGTCCTGTAACAACATGTTGGACATACATCTGTCCTGTAGCAAGATGTTGGACATACATCTGTCCTGTAGCAACATGTTGGACATACATCTGTCCTGTAGCAACATGTTGGACATACATCTGTCCTGTAGCAACATGTTGGAGATACATCTGTCCTGTAGCAACATGTTGGAAGACATACATCTGTCCTGTAGCAACATGTTGGACATACATCTGTCCTGTAGCAACATGTTGGACATACATCTGTCCTGTAGCAACATGTTGGACATACATCTGTCCTGTAGCAACATGTTGGACATACATCTAGCCTGTAGCAACATGTTGGAGGACATACATCTGTCCTGTAGCAACATGTTGGACATACATCTGTCCTGTAGCAACATGTTGGAGGACATACATTTGTCCTGTAGCAACATGTTGGACATACATCTGTCCTGTAGCAACATGTTGGAGGACATACATCTGTCCTGTAGCAACATGTTGGACATACATCTGTCCTGTAGCAACATGTTGGACATACATCTGTCCTGTAGCAACATGTTGGAGATACATCTGTCCTGTAGCAACATGTTGGACATACATCTGTCCTGTAGCAACATGTTGGAGATACATCTGTCCTGTAGCATCATGTTGGAGATACATCTGTCCTGTAGCAACATGTTGGAGATACATCTGTCCTGTAGCAACATGTTGGAAGACATACATCTGTCCTGTACCAACATGTTGGAGTAAATACATCTGTCCTGTAGCAACATGTTGGAAGACATACATCTGTCCTGTAGCAACATGTTGGACATACATCTGTCCTGTAGCAACACGTTGGAGATACATCTGTCCTGTAGCAACATGTTGGAGTAAATACATCTGTCCTGTAGCAACATGTTGGAGGACATGCATCTGTCCTGTAGCAACATGTTGGAGGACATACATCTGTCCTGTAGCAACATGTTGGAAGACATACATCTGTCCTGTAGCAACATGTTGGAGGACATGCATCTGTCCTGTAGCAACATATTGGAGGACATGCATCTGTCCTGTAGCAACATGTTGGAGGACATACATCTGTCCTGTAGCAACATGTTGGAAGACATACATCTGTCCTGTAGCAACATGTCGGAGTAAATACATCTGTCCTGTAGCAACATGTTGGAGGACATGCATCTGTCCTGTAGCCACATGTTGGAGGACATACATCTGTCCTGTAGCAACATGTTGGAAGACATACATCTGTCCTGTAGCAACATGTTGGAGTAAATACATCTGTCCTGTAGCAACATGTTGGAGGACATGCATCTGTCCTGTAGCAACATGTTGGAGGACATACATCTGTCCTGTAGGAACATGTTGGAGGACATACATCTGTCCTATAGCAACATGTTGGACATACATCTGTCCTGTAGCAACATGTTGGAGATACATCTGTCCTGTAGAAACATGTTGGAGTAAATAATCTGTCCTGTAGCAACATGTTGGAGTAAATACATCTGACCTGTAGCAACATGTTGGAGTAAATACATCTGTCCTGTAGCAACATGTTGGAGTAAATACATCTGGCCTGTAGCAACATGTTGGAGTAAATACATCTGGCCTGTAGCAACATGTTGGAATAAATACATCTGGCCTGTAGCAACATGTTGGAGTAAATACATCTGGCCTGTAGCAACATGTTGGAGTAAATACATCTGGCCTGTAGTAACATGTTGGAGGACATGCATCTGTCCTGTAGCAACATGTTGGAGATACATCTGTTCTATAGCAACATGTTGGTGTAAATACATCTGGCCTGTAGCAACATGTTGGAGTAAATACATCTGGCCTGTAGTAACATGTTGGACATACATCTGTCCTGTAGCAACATGTTGGAGCACATACATCTGTCCTGTAGCAACATGTTGGAGATACATCTGTCCTATAGCAACATGTTGGAGATACATCTGTCCTGTAGCAACATGTTGGAGATACATCTGTCCTGTAGCAACATGTTGGAGATACATCTGTCCTGTAGCAACATGTTGGAGTAAATAATCTGTCCTGTAGCAACATGTTGGAGATACATCTGTCCTGATAGCAACATGTTGGAGATACATCTGTCCTGTAGCAACATGTTGGAGTAAATAATCTGTCCTGTAGTAACATGTTGGACATACATCTGTCCTGTAGCAAGATGTTGGAGATACATCTGTCCTGTAGCAACATGTTGGAGTAAATAATCTGTCCTGTAGTAACATGTTGGAGTAAATAATCTGTCCTGTAGTAACATGTTGGACATACATCTGTCCTGTAGCAACATGTTGGAGATACATCTGTCCTGTAGCAACATGTTGGAGATACATCTGTCCTGTAGCAACATGTTGGAGATACATCTGTCCTGTAGCAACATGTTGGAGATACATCTGTCCTGTAGCAACATGTTGGAGTAAATAATCTGTCCTGTAGTAAAATGTTGGAGATACATCTGTCCTGTAGCAACATGTTGGACATACATCTGTCCTGTAGCAACATGTTGGACATACATCTGTCCTGTAGCAACATGTTGGACATACATCTAGCCTGTAGCAACATGTTGGAGGACATACATCTGTCCTGTAGCAACATGTTGGACATACATCTGTCCTGTAGCAACATGTTGGAGGACATACATTTGTCCTGTAGCAACATGTTGGACATACATCTGTCCTGTAGCAACATGTTGGAGATACATCTGTCCTGTAGCAACATGTTGGAAGACATACATCTGTCCTGTAGCAACATGTTGGACATACATCTGTCCTGTAACAACATGTTGGACATACATCTGTCCTGTAGCAAGATGTTGGACATACATCTGTCCTGTAGCAACATGTTGGACATACATCTGTCCTGTAGCAACATGTTGGACATACATCTGTCCTGTAGCAACATGTTGGAGATACATCTGTCCTGTAGCAACATGTTGGAAGACATACATCTGTCCTGTAGCAACATGTTGGACATACATCTGTCCTGTAGCAACATGTTGGACATACATCTGTCCTGTAGCAACATGTTGGACATACATCTGTCCTGTAGCAACATGTTGGACATACATCTAGCCTGTAGCAACATGTTGGAGGATATACATCTGTCCTGTAGCAACATGTTGGACATACATCTGTCCTGTAGCAACATGTTGGAGGACATACATTTGTCCTGTAGCAACATGTTGGACATACATCTGTCCTGTAGCAACATGTTGGAGGACATACATCTGTCCTGTAGCAACATGTTGGACATACATCTGTCCTGTAGCAACATGTTGGACATACATCTGTCCTGTAGCAACATGTTGGAGATACATCTGTCCTGTACCAACATGTTGGACATACATCTGTCCTGTAGCAACATGTTGGAGATACATCTGTCCTGTAGCATCATGTTGGAGATACATCTGTCCTGTAGCAACATGTTGGAGATACATCTGTCCTGTAGCAACATGTTGGAAGACATACATCTGTCCTGTACCAACATGTTGGAGTAAATACATCTGTCCTGTAGCAACATGTTGGAAGACATACATCTGTCCTGTAGCAACATGTTGGACATACATCTGTCCTGTAGCAACACGTTGGAGATACATCTGTCCTGTAGCAACATGTTGGAGTAAATACATCTGTCCTGTAGCAACATGTTGGAGGACATGCATCTGTCCTGTAGCAACATGTTGGAGGACATACATCTGTCCTGTAGCAACATGTTGGAAGACATACATCTGTCCTGTAGCAACATGTTGGAGGACATGCATCTGTCCTGTAGCAACATGTTGGAGGACATGCATCTGTCCTGTAGCAACATGTTGGAGGACATACATCTGTCCTGTAGCAACATGTTGGAAGACATACATCTGTCCTGTAGCAACATGTCGGAGTAAATACATCTGTCCTGTAGCAACATGTTGGAGGACATGCATCTGTCCTGTAGCCACATGTTGGAGGACATACATCTGTCCTGTAGCAACATGTTGGAAGACATACATCTGTCCTGTAGCAACATGTTGGAGTAAATACATCTGTCCTGTAGCAACATGTTGGAGGACATGCATCTGTCTTGTAGCAACATGTTGGAGGACATACATCTGTCCTGTAGGAACATGTTGGAGGACATACATCTGTCCTATAGCAACATGTTGGACATACATCTGTCCTGTAGCAACATGTTGGAGATACATCTGTCCTGTAGAAACATGTTGGAGTAAATAATCTGTCCTGTAGCAACATGTTGGAGTAAATACATCTGACCTGTAGCAACATGTTGGAGTAAATACATCTGTCCTGTAGCAACATGTTGGAGTAAATACATCTGGCCTGTAGCAACATGTTGGAGTAAATACATCTGGCCTGTAGCAACATGTTGGAATAAATACATCTGGCCTGTAGCAACATGTTGGAGTAAATACATCTGGCCTGTAGCAACATGTTGGAGTAAATACATCTGGCCTGTAGTAACATGTTGGAGGACATGCATCTGTCCTGTAGCAACATGTTGGAGATACATCTGTCCTATAGCAACATGTTGGTGTAAATACATCTGGCCTGTAGCAACATGTTGGAGTAAATACATCTGGCCTGTAGTAACATGTTGGACATACATCTGTCCTGTAGCAACATGTTGGAGCACATACATCTGTCCTGTAGCAACATGTTGGAGATACATCTGTCCTATAGCAACATGTTGGAGATACATCTGTCCTGTAGCAACATGTTGGAGATACATCTGTCCTGTAGCAACATGTTGGAGATACATCTGTCCTGTAGCAACATGTTGGAGTAAATAATCTGTCCTGTAGCAACATGTTGGAGATACATCTGTCCTGATAGCAACATGTTGGAGATACATCTGTCCTGTAGCAACATGTTGGAGTAAATAATCTGTCCTGTAGTAACATGTTGGACATACATCTGTCCTGTAGCAAGATGTTGGAGATACATCTGTCCTGTAGCAACATGTTGGAGTAAATAATCTGTCCTGTAGTAACATGTTGGAGTAAATAATCTGTCCTGTAGTAACATGTTGGACATACATCTGTCCTGTAGCAACATGTTGGAGATACATCTGTCCTGTAGCAACATGTTGGAGATACATCTGTCCTGTAGCAACATGTTGGAGATACATCTGTCCTGTAGCAACATGTTGGAGTAAATAATCTGTCCTGTAGCAACATGTTGGAGATACATCTGTCCTGATAGCAACATGTTGGAGATACATCTGTCCTGTAGCAACATGTTGGAGTAAATAATCTGTCCTGTAGTAACATGTTGGACATACATCTGTCCTGTAGCAAGATGTTGGAGATACATCTGTCCTGTAGCAACATGTTGGAGTAAATAATCTGTCCTGTAGTAACATGTTGGAGTAAATAATCTGTCCTGTAGTAACATGTTGGACATACATCTGTCCTGTAGCAACATGTTGGAGATACATCTGTCCTGTAGCAACATGTTGGAGATACATCTGTCCTGTAGCAACATGTTGGAGATACATCTGTCCTGTAGCAACATGTTGGAGTAAATAATCTGTCCTGTAGTAACATGTTGGAGATACATCTGTCCTGTAGCAACATGTTGGACATACATCTGTCCTGTAGCAACATGTTGGAGATACATCTGTCCTGTAGCAACATGTTGGAGATACATCTGTCCTGAAGCAACATGTTGGAGATACATCTGTCCTGTAGCAACATGTTGGAGATACATCTGTCCTGTAGCAACATGTTGGACATACATCTGTCCTGTAGCAACATGTTGGACATACATCTATCCTGTAGCAACATGTTGGAGATACATCTGTCCTGTAGCAACATGTTGGACATACATCTGTCCTGTAGCAACATGTTGGACATACATCTGTCCTGTAGCAACATGTTGGACATACATCTGTCCTGTAGCAACATGTTGGACATACATCTGTTCTGTAGCAACATGTTGGAGGACATACATCTGTCCTGTAGCAACATGTTGGACATACATCTGTCCTGTAGCAACATGTTGGAGGACATACATTTGTCCTGTAGCAACATGTTGAAGTAAATAATCTGTCCTGTAGTAACATGTTGGAGATACATCTGTCCTGTAGCAACATGTTGGACATACATCTGTCCTGTAGCAACATGTTGGAGATACATCTGTCCTGTAGCAACATGTTGGAGATACATCTGTCCTGTAGCAACATGTTGGAGATACATCTGTCCTGTAGCAACATGTTGGAGATACATCTGTCCTGTAGCAACATGTTGGAGTAAATAATCTGTCCTGTAGTAACATGTTGGACATACATCTGTCCTGTAGCAACATGTCGGACATACATCTGTCATGTAGCAACATGTTGGAGATACATCTGTCCTGTAGCAACATGTTGGAAGACATACATCTGTCCTGTACCAACATGTTGGAGTAAATACATCTGTCCTGTAGCAACATGTTGGAAGACATACATCTGTCCTGTAGCAACATGTTGGACATACATCTGTCCTGTAGCAACACGTTGGAGATACATCTGTCCTGTAGCAACATGTTGGAGTAAATACATCTGTTCTGTAGCAACATGTTGGAGGACATGCATCTGTCCTGTAGCAACATGTAGGAGGACATACATCTGTCCTGTAGCAACATGTTGGAAGACATACATCTATCATGTAGCAACATGTTGGAGTAAATACTTCTGTCCTGTAGCAACATGTTGGAGGACATGCATCTGTCCTGTAGCAACATGTTGGAGGACATACATCTGTCCTGTAGCAACATGTTGGAAGACATACATCTGTCATGTAGCAACATGTTGGAGTAAATACATCTGTCCTGTAGCAACATGTTGGAGGACATGCATCTGTCCTGTAGCCACATGTTGGAGGACATACATCTGTCCTGTAGCAACATGTTTTAAGACATACATCTGTCCTGTAGCAACATGTTGGAGTAAATACATCTGTCCTGTAGCAACATGTTGGAGGACATGCATCTGTCCTGTAGCAACATGTTGGAGGACATACATCTGTCCTGTAGCAACATGTTGGAGGACATACATCTGTCCTGTAGCAACATGTTGGAGGACATACATCTGTCCTATAGCAACATGTTGGACATACATCTGTCCTGTAGCAACATGTTGGAGATACATCTGTCCTGTAGAAACATGTTGGAGTAAATAATCTGTCCTGTAGCAACATGTTGGAGTAAATATATCTGACCTGTAGCAACATGTTGGAGTAAATACATCTGTCCTGTAGCAACATGTTGGAGTAAATACATCTGTCCTGTAGCAACATGTTGGAGTAAATACATCTGGCCTGTAGCAACATGTTGGAATAAATACATCTGGCCTGTAGCAACATGTTGGAGTAAATACATCTGGCCTGTAGCAACATGTTGGAGTAAATACATCTGGCCTGTAGTAACATGTTGGAGGACATGCATCTGTCCTGTAGCAACATGTTGGAGATACATCTGTCCTATAGCAACATGTTGGAGTAAATACATCTGGCCTGTAGCAACATGTTGGAGTAAATACATCTGGCCTGAAGTAACATGTTGGACATACATCTGTCCTGTAGCAACATGTTGGAGCACATACATCTGTCCTGTAGCAACATGTTGGAGATACATCTGTCCTATAGCAACATGTTGGAGATACATCTGTCCTGTAGCAACATGTTGGAGATACATCTGTCCTGTAGCAACATGTTGGAGATATATCTGTCCTGTAGCAACATGTTGGAGTAAATAATCTGTCCTGTAGCAACATGTTGGAGATACATCTGTCCTGATAGCAACATGTTGGAGATACATCTGTCCTGTAGCAACATGTTGGAGTAAATAATCTGTCCTGTAGTAACATGTTGGACATACATCTGTCCTGTAGCAAGATGTTGGAGATACATCTGTCCTGTAGCAACATGTTGGAGTAAATAATCTGTCCTGTAGTAACATGTTGGAGTAAATAATCTGTCCTGTAGTAACATGTTGGACATACATCTGTCCTGTAGCAACATGTTGGAGATACATCTGTCCTGTAGCAACATGTTGGAGATACATCTGTCCTGTAGCAACATGTTGGAGATACATCTGTCCTGTAGCAACATGTTGGAGATACATCTGTCCTGTAGCAACATGTTGGAGTAAATAATCTGTCCTGTAGTAACATGTTGGAGATACATCTGTCCTGTAGCAACATGTTGGACATACATCTGTCCTGTAGCAACATGTTGGAGATACATCTGTCCTGTAGCAACATGTTGGAGATACATCTGTCCTGTAGCAACATGTTGGAGTAAATAATCTGTCCTGTAGCAACATGTTGGAGATACATCTGTCCTGATAGCAACATGTTGGAGATACATCTGTCCTGTAGCAACATGTTGGAGTAAATAATCTGTCCTGTAGTAACATGTTGGACATACATCTGTCCTGTAGCAAGATGTTGGAGATACATCTGTCCTGTAGCAACATGTTGGAGTAAATAATCTGTCCTGTAGTAACATGTTGGAGTAAATAATCTGTCCTGTAGTAACATGTTGGACATACATCTGTCCTGTAGCAACATGTTGGAGATACATCTGTCCTGTAGCAACATGTTGGAGATACATCTGTCCTGTAGCAACATGTTGGAGATACATCTGTCCTGTAGCAACATGTTGGAGATACATCTGTCCTGTAGCAACATGTTGGAGTAAATAATCTGTCCTGTAGTAACATGTTGGAGATACATCTGTCCTGTAGCAACATGTTGGACATACATCTGTCCTGTAGCAACATGTTGGAGATACATCTGTCCTGTAGCAACATGTTGGAGATACATCTGTCCTGTAGCAACATGTTGGAGATACATCTGTCCTGTAGCAACATGTTGGAGATACATCTGTCCTGTAGCAACATGTTGGACATACATCTGTCCTGTAGCAACATGTTGGACATACATCTGTCCTGTAGCAACATGTTGGAGATACATCTGTCCTGTAGCAACATGTTGGACATACATCTGTCCTGTAGCAACATGTTGGACATACATCTGTCCTGTAGCAACATGTTGGACATACATCTGTCCTGTAGCAACATGTTGGACATACATCTGTTCTGTAGCAACATGTTGGAGGACATACATCTGTCCTGTAGCAACATGTTGGACATACATCTGTCCTGTAGCAACATTTTGGAGGACATACATTTGTCCTGTAGCAACATGTTGGACATACATCTGTCCTGTAGCAACATGTTGGAGGACATACATCTGTCCTGTAGCAACATGTTGGACATAGATCTGTCCTGTAGCAACATGTTGGACATACATCTGTCCTGTAGCAACATGTTGGAGATACATCTGTCCTGTAGCAACATGTTGGACATACATCTGTCCTGTAGCAACATGTTGGAGATACATCTGTCCTGTAGCAACATGTTGGACATACATCTGTCCTGTAGCAACATGTTGGACATACATCTGTCCTGTAGCAACATGTTGGACATACATCTGTCCTGTAGCAACATGTTGGACATACATCTGTCCTGTAGCAACATGTTGGACATACATCTGTTCTGTAGCAACATGTTGGAGGACATACATCTGTCCTGTAGCAACATGTTGGACATACATCTGTCCTGTAGCAACATGTTGGAGGACATACATTTGTCCTGTAGCAACATGTTGGACATACATCTGTCCTGTAGCAACATGTTGGAGGACATACATCTGTCCTGTAGCAACATGTTGGACATAGATCTGTCCTGTAGCAACATGTTGGACATACATCTGTCCTGTAGCAACATGTTGGACATACATCTGTCCTGTAGCAACATGTTGGAGATACATCTGTCCTGTAGCAACATGTTGGACATACATCTGTCCTGTAGCAACATGTTGGAGATACATCTGTCCTGTAGCAACATGTTGGAGATACATCTGTCCTGTAGCAACATGTTGGACATACATCTGTCCTGTAGCATCATGTTGGAGATACATCTGTCCTGTAGCAACATGTTGGAGATACATCTGTCCTGTAGCAACATGTTGGAAGACATACATCTGTCCTGTACCAACATGTTGGAGTAAATACATCTGTCCTGTAGCAACATGTTGGAAGACATACATCTGTCATGTAGCAACATTTTGGAGTAAATACATCTGTCCTGTAGCAACATGTTGGAGGACATGCATCTGTCCTGTAGCCACATGTTGGAGGACATACATCTGTCCTGTAGCAACATGTTGGAAGACATACATCTGTCCTGTAGCAACATGTTGGAGTAAATACATCTGTCCTGTAGCAACATGTTGGAGGACATGCATCTGTCCTGTAGCAACATGTTGGAGGACATACATCTGTCCTGTAGCAACATGTTGGAGGACATACATCTGTCCTGTAGCAACATGTTGGAGGACATACATCTGTCCTATAGCAACATGTTGGACATACATCTGTCCTGTAGCAACATGTTGGAGATGCATCTGTCCTGTAGAAACATGTTGGAGTAAATAATCTGTCCTGTAGCAACATGTTGGAGTAAATACATCTGACCTGTAGCAACATGTTGGAGTAAATACATCTGTCCTGTAGCAACATGTTGGAGTAAATACATCTGGCCTGTAGCAACATGTTGGAGTAAATACATCTGGCCTGTAGCAACATGTTGGAGTAAATACATCTGGCCTGTAGTAACATGTTGGAGGACATGCATCTGTCCTGTAGCAACATATTGGAGATACATCTGTCCTATAGCAACATGTTGGAGTAAATACATCTGGCCTGTAGCAACATGTTGGAGTAAATACATCTGGCCTGTAGTAACATGTTGGACATACATCTGTCCTGTAGCAACATGTTGGAGCACATACATCTGTCCTGTAGCAACATGTTGGAGATACATCTGTCCTATAGCAACATGTTGGAGATACATCTGTCCTGTAGCAACATGTTGGAGATACATCTGTCCTATAGCAACATGTTGGAGTAAATACAACTGGCCTGTAGCAACATGTTGGACATACATCTGTCCTGTAGCAACATGTTGGAGGACATACATCTGTCCTGTAGCAACATTTCACTACATTTTGTATGTAGAACAAAAGTGAAACATTCTTTCTTCCGTTGATAATACCATTCTGTTTGGAGTGCAAAGAAATACCCCAACAGAATACAACCATTCGCTGCATATTGCTTCACGATGGACCGTGGAACACATTTTTTGATGACACCATGTACTTCATTTTACAAGTTTCGTGAAGCTTTACAAACACCATGATTCTTATATACATACGTTTGGGTCTTTGCAGGTTGCCATGCTGCTAGTATGGGGGGTCTTGTCTTAAGGATAATACTGCTGTCAATGACTACTTGATACAATTGCTCGTACACACAAGAACCTGGCTCAGACGAAAAGGTCAAGACCAACTCACAGCGGCAGGTGGTATAACATTTATTTTCACAAAATGTGCATCGCGTATGCATCACAATAGACAGTCGTACTTATTCACCTCTTGATCACGAGAAGTAAACTTGCAAGCACTCAGTGACGTATAAATAGTCCAACCGTCGCATCCTTTATAGCACTGTGCTCTCGCTATGCGGCTACTTGATACTGCTCAATAGATCAGCTTATTACTCTGTTTCGTGCACAATGGACTAGAAATCACTCTTTCTTAATGCTGCTTAGACTCGTCGACCATCACTGCCACCAGATACTGAGACTTTCCATAATTCATTCAAGATTGCAATTACACACTGGTGTCCTCAGAATATTACCAGAGTATCAACTGCAAATTATCTTATGATGTAGCTCGTGGGTTGATATTGTCGAGTGGGAATAGTGCCCGAGTTGATGTCGAAATATCGCTAATCTAGTGGTATGTGTTGTCAACCCTGTTTGCGCCTACTATATGACTTGTCGCTAAGCGTGTATGACTTGTCGCTAAGCTTTTATGACTTGTCGCTAAGCTTGTATGACTTGTAGCTAAGCTTGTATGCCTTGTCGGTAAGGTTGTATGACTTGTCGCAAAGCTTGTATGATTTGTCGCTAAGCTTGTATGCCTTGTCGGTAAGGTTGTATGACTTGTCGCTCAGGTGCATCGTACCTAAATGAGGAGCTCTTTATTTCTCAAATAGGACCGACAACTGTAGTCGTGAGCTTTTAGCCTGCCATCCCGCGTTTTAGTCACTAGTGCTCAATAGTTAGCCACTTGACTGACTTTCTGGGTATGTCACGTATTAATGTTTCGCTATTATCTGTTTCAGTTGAATTGTTAAGTAACTATTTTTAACTCTTTAAGTCTCGCAATTCAGTCATAATTAACTCTTTCTAGATATCTGACACAGATGCTACGGAGCTCATGCATTCTGTAGAGATTCTCCTTGTGTGATCTTTTGGAGAAGACTGAAACACAATGAAAGTGATCAGACCCATGGCAATGTCAGCTCAACGTCCTAACCGCTTTACCAACACCCACGTCCAACAACAGGATTATGTAATGTGTGTGTGTGTGTTTGTGTGAAGCGTCAAACCGTCCCAAAGGTAACCAGTTTTACACTCCCTTAGCGAACGGCAAGATCTGGCATTGTGCCATAGACCGACGGCGCTCAGTACATTGTCAATGTACCGTCCTGCCCGTTACACCAAAGTATTCGCTCAACCAAAATACAGTCTTAAATCTAAATTTGTTTCCCATTGCTTAATTAGCTAGGTACACGAATTGCTATCTACATAACACGAGAGAGTAAAAATGTTAGAATATTGCTTTTGAAATTGACAGACATAACCACGCCTAAGAAACATCCATCGAAAATGTCTGCCAAGGGACACAACAAAATTAACATGATCAAGTAAGTGTTTAGTGAGTTGTGTACCATGAAACATTCCTCATCTCGTGGTGAATTCATTAGATGGTCAGCGCGTGGAAAGACGACCGTAATTAATACGATATTGAGTGCAATGGCAAACTACTGATCGTAAAACTTGCCAAGACCATCCACAGAAGCTGAAAAATGCTGGTGTTGACTGCAATGTCCCGTAAATAGGATATACAGAAAAAAAAATGATTCCATTGACTGTCCATCGCATGCTGGTTTCTTCTAGTGACCTTCAACAAGTTGACTTTAGATAACAGGTAACTTTCATGATACTGATACTTAATGATACTGATTTTTTTCTTCTCTTCTTCTTCTTCTTCTTCTCTTCTTCTTCTTCTTCTTCTCTTCTTCTTCTTCTTCTTCTTCTTCTTCTTCTTCTTCTTCTTCTTCTTCTTCTTCTTCTTCTTCTTCTTCTTCTTCTTCTTCTTCTTCTTCTTCTTCTCTTCTTCTTCTTCTTCTTCTTCTTCTTCTTCTTCTTCTTCTTCTTCTTCTTCTTCTTCTTCTTCTTCTTCTTCTTCTTCTTCTTCTTCTTCTTCTTCTTCTTCTTCTTCTTCTTCTTCTTCTTCTTCTTCTTCTTCTTCTTCTTCTTCTTCTTCTTCTTCTTCTCTTCTTCTTCTTCTTCTTCTTCTTCTTCTTCTTCTTCTTCTCTTCTTCTCTTCTCTTCTTCTTCTTCTTCTTCTTCTTCTTCTTCTTCTTCTTCTTCCTTCTTCTTCTTCTTCTTCTTCTTCTTCTTCTTCTTCTTCTTCTTCTTCTTCTTCTTCTTCTTCTCTTCTTCTTCTTCTTCTTCTTCTTCTTCTTCTTCTTCTTCTTCTTCTTCTTCTTCTTCTTCTTCTCTTCTTCTTCTTCTTCTTCTTCTTCTCTCTTCTTCTTCTTCTTCTTCTTCTTCTTCTCTTCTTCTTCTTCTTCTTCTTCTTCTTCTTCTTCTTCTCTTCTTCTTCTTCTTCTTCTTCTTCTTCTTCTCTTCTTCTTCTTCTTCTTCTTCTTCTTCTTCTTCTCTTCTTCTTCTTCTTCTTCTTCTTCTTCTCTTCTTCTTCTTCTTCTTCTTCTTCTTCTTCTTCTTCTTCTTCTTCTTCTTCTTCTTCTTCTTCTTCTTCTCTTCTTCTTCTTCTTCTTCTTCTTCTTCTTCTTCTTCTTCTTCTTCTCTTTCTTCTTCTTCTTCTTCTTCATCTTCTTCTTCTTCTTCTTCTTCTTCTTCTTCTTCTTCTTCTTCTTCTTCTTCTTCTTCTTCTTCTTCTTCTTCTTCTCTTCTTCTTCTTCTTCTTCTTCTTCTTCTTCTTCTTCTTCTTCTTCTTCTTCTTCTTCTTCTTCTTCTTCTTCTTCTTCTTCTTCTTCTCTTCTTCTTCTTCTTCTTCTTCTTCTTCTTCTTCTTCTTCTTTCTTCTTCTTCTTCTTCTTCTTCTTCTTCTTCTTCTTCTTCTTCTTCTTCTTCTTCTTCTTCTTCTTCTTCTTCTTCTTCTTCTTCTTCTTCTTCTTCTTCTTCTTCTTCTTCTTCTTCTTCTTCTTC
>OY992892.1:19314277-19349277 GCA_963921405.1 Cepaea hortensis
TCCTCATTCTTCGTGGTGGATTCATTAGATCAGTGGTTCTCAACCCTTTTTGGCCAGTGCCCCCCTTCACCATATTTTTAGGGCGTCATTCCCCACCCCCCCCCCTCACCATATTTTTAGAACGTCATTCCTCCCTTTCATATTTCCTCCCTAAAAATTTCCCCCTGCCCCTACACAGTATACGTAATAATTGAAGCTAAATTTAATAGCACATACTAAAACAAGTCAAGACATCTACATAAAACGTGATTTGCGGATCTACTTACATTATAAAATGAATTTCAGAAGGGTAATACATACAGAACTGTAAAGTATGAAGGGAAAAACAACATCAAGAAATCGGTTCTTATATTCATGCAGTCTAGAAATAATCTTCATCCCCCCCCCCCCCTGGAAACCCTAAAATTCCCCGGGGGGGGGGGGAATTCCCCACCGGTTGAGAACCACTGCATTAGATGGTCAGCGCGTGGAAAAGACGACCGTCATTAATACGATATTGAGCGCAATGGCAAACTACTGATCGTAAAACTTGCCAAGACCATCACCAACAGCTGAAAAATGCTGGTGTTGACTGCAATGTCCTGTAAATAGGATATGCAGAAAAAAAAAATGATTCCCATTAGCTGTCCATTGCATGTTCGTTTCTTTTGTTACCTTCATCAAGTTGCCATTTAGATAAAAGGGATCTTTTAATGATACTGATACTTAATGGCAATGGCAAACTACTGAGCGTAATCTTGCCAAGAAATCAACATACAGCTGAAAGATACTGGTGTTGACAGCGATGTCCTGTAAAGAATATGCAAAAAAAAAAAAGATACTTAATGATACTGATACTTAATGATACTGATACTTAATGATACTAGCCTGGTGGCATTATTATTATTATTATTATTATTATTATTATTATTATTATTATTATTATTTGAATAACGAAGACACAAACAATAGGTTGCACGATTTATTGCCTGGCATATTTCGCTGCATCTCGTCAGGTACATACTGCAGAAATCACACAACTTACGTGAATTAACTAGATAAATCCTTCAAGTTGAAATATACACATATTCGCACAGTAATGTCACTTATCTACCACGGTAATTTTAAGCTGACTAACATGTCTTTCTGTTTGCACAATTCTAGCTTGCGTTGATTGATCATAATTGCTTCTGCAAACTTTAACAAGCGAGTATTTTGTGTGTTAAACAACACGCGAAAGGCAATGTCGCTGTTCACCACATGGCCGCTTTCGATAATTTGCCTACCAATTGAAGACGCCGGGAGCTTCCGGTGTGTCGGCCCCACGAGGCTAGCATTTCCTGTGTGTTGTATCTTGTTGAACCATTGAGGTATGTGTTCTGACACTCGTTTGTTAAGCTGTCTCTCTGTTCTACCAATGTAGAAGGCCTGGCATCTACATGTAAATTGGTAAATACAATTGTTTGTGGCGTACAGAGGAACAGGCTCTTTGACTGCTGGTGTAGGAATCGGTACGGTTTTATATCTAATGACTGGAGTTGCAGCACATAATGTTTGGCCTACTGCTGTAGTAGGCCGGTCTTGTAGACGTTGCATTACGTCATCCCCTCGAAAGGTTAGCTGGATGAATACCTTGAATTTCGGGACTGTCTGGTTTAGGTTTGTGCTGTTGGCATTGGCGCTTTATAATTTTCTTCTTCTTCTTCTTCTTCTTCTTCTTCTTCTTCTTCTTCTTCTTCTTCTTCTTCTTCTTCTTCTTCTTCTTCTTCTTCTTCTTCTTCTTCTTCTTCTTCTTCTTCTTCTTCTTCTTCTTCTTCTTCTTCTTCTTCTTCTTCTTCTTCTTCTTCTTCTTCTTCTTCTTCTTCTTCTTCTTCTTCTTCTTCTTCTTCTTCTTCTTCTTCTTCTTCTTCTTCTTCTTCTTCTTCTTCTTCTTCTTCTTCTTCTTCTTCTTCTTCTTCTTCTTCTTCTTCTTCTTCTTCTTGAGTACTGCAACTCCAGTCATGTGCATTGTAAAGAAAATCTTGTCTACAACCAGAGACTAGGGGTGATGTGACAGGGTATATCTACGCATGTAGAGGTCGAAGACTTGCAGAGTTCTCTCAGTTGAGTTACTTTCATCATGACGCCCCTGCCAACAACAACTACTGGTGTTTTTCGATTGAGCAGATCTGATGAAATATATCCAATGTTGTATCCCTTTGACCACACATTGAAATATATAATTTAGCGAACAATGGATGAAATCACTTAAGAGATACAGTGTCAAAGGATATTATATCGCCAAATATGATCTCCCATAAGGACTATATATCGATTTGATTGTGTACCATGTTTGTTCTAAACCTTCTTTTTTGTTTGGCACTGAATCAGTTAAACAGAGCTGTGATCATTTGGCAAAAATAGCGATTTGGTGTTGGAATTGGAGACCGCCCGCTGCCATGGCGGAACTCCAATAGAGATTACAGTGTCTTCGGGTACACTAAAACATGCTCCGAAACATGCTCCGCCTGCTCGTGCAGATATTTTTCTATAATCAGATTCAACTATTGTAATAACAGAGATTATGGGAAAGAAGCTTCGTTGTTGAAGCTAAAATGGGCACCAGGTAATGTCTAGGGAAATAAAGGCGGGCGGTATGATAGTGATCACATGCCTACTGAGAATCGATTGGTCTTTAAATATATAAGTGTGGGCGTCACATCAACAATTTAAAAGTGTGTTAGAAATTACAATAACAATGCCATTGTCTTGTAAGCTGTCAATATTGTTGTTACGGGTGTCAAGAGTATTAAACACGTGACATCACACTGCAGACGAACACGGTGCCGTCATAACGACAGTTTAAAGATGGTCGCCCCACTTTTGACATGCGCCAAAGAGGACCAGCGTTCTGTTATCCGTTCTTTGATCAGTGAAGGGGTGGAACCTATTGAAATTCTTCGGCGAAGAAGGTCCAGTGTGGTGGTGCATGCCTGTCAGTCCAGAAGGTGTGTGAGTGGAGCAGGAAGTTTCAAGTTTTAGGTCCGATAAAAACTTACAGCAGGTACACGGACGAAGACAATTTACTTTTTCAACAGGAATGCAAGCACTTTATCGGCACTGGTGGACTTGCACTGAACGCAGTGGTGACTACATCGAAAAATTATAAATTTGTTCTTTACTTTTTCAAAGTACATGTATAATCTATCTCACATCGTTGTTTGTCAATCAAGAATGATGATGATCATTCATTTCATCCAGTGGGGTTGAAGGTATGGAGCCGTGGGTTCTAAGATGGCTGATAAGGCCTATATTGGCTCGAAATGTTCTTTGACAATGTGGGCAAAGAATGCTTGACGTTCCAGGAGAAGGATCTCCTGCAGTGGTTATTCTGTCCAGCCTTTTCTTCACAGCTCTTGCAGTCCTGGTTGCTTCACAAGTGACTGCACCCTTATGTAATGATGTACGCCACGAATTACGGTCTTTAGCAGCAATCTCCCCAGTGTTATGATGAATTACAAAAGCTTTCAGAGAGATTTTCAGAGTGTCTTTAAAGCGTTTCCTCTGGCCACCTTGGGAGCGTTTACCACAACGCAGCTCGCCGTAAAAAAATTTGTTTAGGGAGCCTGTTATCTGGCATAAGAGTTAAGTGACCAGCCCAACGAATCTGATTTTTCATTAGTTGTGTGTTGATACTGGGCATGGATGCTCTATCTATAACTTCAGTGTCCGGGATCTTGTCTTGCCATTTAATCTTCAGTAGCTTCCAAAAGCAGACTGTGTGGAAGGGGTTTAATTTCCTAGCGTATCGCTGATAAACAGTCCATGTTTCACAAGCATATAGCAGTGTGGATAATTTTTATTTTATTTTTTTATTTTTTTTTGGCATATCCTTTACAGGACATCACTGTCAACACCAGCATCTTTCAGCTGTATGTTGATCTCTTGGCACGATTACGCTCAGTATGAAATGGAAGCAAATAGGTATTTTAAACTCCTGCGAGAAAAAACGTACTGAACATCACAACATTGCACATACCTTACAAGGAGATCCACGTGTCACGAAATACAGGTAAAAAATCCGAAATCAGAAGCACTCAATAAATATAAAAAATGAATAATAAAATAAAATAAGATAAAATACACACGAACGCGTACAATACGACACACAGACGTTTCGATTCTCAGAATCTTTGTCAATGACAACACAGATAGCTAACGACAAACAACGACAAAAACACAAACACACGACCTATCACTTATAATGTACAGCCTGATAATTCCATGTGAGGCAGAAAATGTGACTTGTCCAGCTGCGAAAACGCTTGTGGCGCAGAATTGAAAATGGGTTGACAAAAAGGATTGGGGTAGCCAAAAATATGTGAACATTCTGCTATGAAAACACAGAAATGTGGGGACAATTAAGTCTAGATATCAGGGGGGGGGGGGGACAGCACGGTAATAGGTAGTGTAAACAATTGGGGAAGATGCCACAGTTATACTGTAGCGTCCACGACAGTATTAATTCCTTCCGGGTGGATGCATCCCAGATTGTTGATTAGCTGCATTCAATTCTAAGTCTGACACAGCTATTTGAGAAGCAGGGTTTTAATGCGGTGACACATGCATCGTCGGCTCCATTGTGGTTGGAGGAATTGAAATGGTTGGGGACAGGTTTGTCAGCGCCCTGATTGATGTCTCTGAGGTGTTCTCTAAAACGATCCGCAAGACGTCTGCCCGTTTGGCCAATGTATTTCATGTCACATCGTTTGCAGATGATAACATAAATCAGATTGCGGGATGTGCAGGTGAAAGAATCTTTCAAGGTGAAGGTGCCTCGGGGAAATGCAATTTCTGGTGTATGAACAACGTATGGGCATGTCAGACAGTTCTTACGATGGCATTCGAAGGTGCCCACGGATGAAGTAACCGTGGGGAGGCGACCGTGCACAAGGTGGTCTCTGAGGCTCTGGTTACGGCGGAAAATTACCCTGGGGCCATTTGAGAATACCTCACGAGTGGTAGGATCGGATTCCAAGATGGACCAGTGTCTCAGGAAAATGTGCTTGATGGCATAGGCATGTGGATGGAAGGTGAGGATAAGCTTGGGTTCATTGTTCTGAGGTCGCTTATGCTTGGCGAGGGACATTTCCCGCGAGACCCAGGTCCATCTTGGAATCCGATCCTACCACTCGTGAGGTATTCTCAAATGGCCCCAGGGTAATTTTCCGCCGTAACCAGAGCCTCAGAGACCACCTTGTGCACGGTCGCCTCCCCACGGTTACTTCATCCGTGGGCACCTTCGAATGCCATCGTAAGAACTGTCTGACATGCCCATACGTTGTTCATACACCAGAAATTGCATTTCCCCGAGGCACCTTCACCTTGAAAGATTCTTTCACATGTACATCCCGCAATCTGATTTATGTTATCATCTGCAAACGATGTGACATGAAATACATTGGCCAAACGGGCAGACGTCTTGCGGATCGTTTTAGAGAACACCTCAGAGACATCAATCAGGGCGCTGACAAACCTGTCCCCAACCATTTCAATTCCTCCAACCATAATGGAGCCGACGATGCATGTGTCACCGCATTAAAACCCTGCTTCTCCAATAGCTGTGTCAGACTTAGAATTGAATGCCAGCTAATCAACAATCTGGGATGCATCCACCCGGCAGGAGTTAATACTGTCGTGGACGCTACAGTATAACTGTGGCATCTTCCCCAATTGTTTACACTACCTATTACCGTGCTGCCCCCCCCCCCCCCCCCCTGATATCTAGACTTAAATTGTCCCCACATTTATATGTTTTCATAGCAGACTGTTCACATATTTTTGGCTACCCCAATCCTTTTTGGCAACCCATTTTCAATTCTGCGCCACAAGCGTTTTCGCAGCTGGCCAAGTCACATTTTCTGCCTCACATGGAATTATCAGGTTGTGCCTTATAAGTGATAGGTCGTGTGTTTGTGTTTTTGTCGTTGTTTGTCGTTAGCTATCTGTGTTGTCATTGACAAAGATTTTGAGAATCGAAACGTCTGTGTGTCGTATTGTACGCGTTCGTGTGTATTTTATCTTATTTTATTTTATTATTCATTTTTTATATTTATTGAGTGCTTCTGATTTCTGATTTTTCGCCTGTATTTCGTGACACGTGGATCTCCTTGTAAGTTATGTGCAATGTTGTTATGTTCAGTACGTTTTTTCTCGCAGGAGTTTAAAATACCTATTTGTTTCCATTTCATATTGTTATATCCTGCTGCAGCCGCTGCTTTTTCTCTCCATTACGCTCAGTAGTTTGCCATTGCTTTCTGAGCGGCCGGCTCACATACCCCGTAAGTTACTGATACGATTCGAACCACTGCTGATTCTCACCGTCATCACGTTACCATTGAGAGTATACGAGATTACGGAGAAAAGTCATAACCTCTAAGCCACGAAGCCGGCAGTGTGGATAATACAACTGCTTTGTAGACTCTCAGCTTTGTTTGCAAGCTTATTCCATTTCTGTCCCATACATTCTTGTACAGTCTGCCAAAGGCCGCGCTGGCTTTAGAGATTCTTGCATTCACTTCGTCATCAAATGTGGCAGCTTGTGACACAGTGCATGCTAAGATAGGTGAATTTGACCACAACATTTAGTCTATGACCATTCACCTTGATATTCGGCACGGTGTGATTATTCCCTGGAGCTGGCTGGTACATAACTACAGTCTTCTCCAAGTTGATATTGAGCCCAAAATTGGCACAGGCATATGAGAAAGCTGAAACATTGTGTTGCATGTCTGCCTCTGAGTTGGCATATAGAGCGCAATCATCAGCAAACAGGAGCTCTCTGACGGTGTCGCTGTTAGTTTTGGTTTTGGTTTTCAGTCTTCTGAGATTGAAGAACTTTCCATCCATGCGATAGTTGATTAGTTTAATTTAGTTTAATTTAGTCGTTGGATCAACATCACGGCACGCGGTTTAACCCATAAGTGCTCCGTTTTCCTCCTAACTCAAACCTGAGTCTGGAGAAACTCAGTTCAATGCACAAACTCCGTTGCATCAGCGAGGATCCTGAAATACTTTGGGTAAATTTTTAACTTGAAATTTTGCCCGGGCAACGCCGTTAGGCTACTCTTTTTCGATTTCCAACTGCCAAGGGATTTTTTACGTGCGTAACAATACACACGGGCGTCCGATCTCACAACCTAGAGACCAGAGGAAATTTTATTACTGGAAGTCCAGGTGGATTTTTTAAATAAATCCCGGTCCTCACCGGGGCCTGAACCCGGGACCTCCAGCACTCGAGGCGGACACCATACCTCGAGACCACTCAGAGATAATTGATGTCTATTCCAATGCCGTTGTTCTCGAAGGCATTCGTCAGCATAGCTGAAAACATGAGACTGAACAGTGTTGGTGCCTGGACACATCCATGCTTCACTCCATTGGTGACAGGAAAGGGCTCAGGCAGTTCACCATTTTCTTGTACTCTTGCCTGCATACCATCATGAAATAGTCACACTATTTGGACAAACTTTTGTGGTCAGCCATATTTCGCCATAATCTTCCACAGTCCTTCTCTGCTGACTGAATCAAAAGCCTTGGTAAGGTCAATAAAAGTAGAGTACATTTCAGAGTTCTATTCCTGACATTTCTCTTGCAGCTGCCTTGCAGTGAAAATCATGTCAACAGTTCCTCTTCTTTTCTGAAGCCACATTGACTCTCAGGAAGAAGACCTTAATCGAGATGGGCCGTGAGGCGATTGAGATGAATTCTGGTAAGTATCTTCCCTGCGATTGAGAGCAAGGAGATGCCTCGGTGGTTGTCACAGCATTGGCGGTTTCTTTTACGTTTGTAAAGGTGGACTATTGACGCGTCCTTGAAATCTTGTGGCATGGTCTCGTTCACCCATATGTTAGTAAATACTTGGTGAAGTCGCTCTATTTGGACCGGCCAACCTGCCTTGTATATCTCTGCTGGGATGGAGTCAGGACCAGGCGCATTTCCACTGGAAAGTTGCTGGATGGCTTTGTTTAGTTCCACTATGGTTGACAGGTCATCAAGTATATCATTAGTGGAAACTTGAGGAAGGCAGCTGATGATTTCATCATCGAAGAAGGAAGTTACATTTAAGTTGTTGCTGAAATGCTCTGCCCAGCGTTGAAGGATTTATTTCTTATCGGTGACCAATGTTCCCCCATTTGCACTGAAGAGGGGAACTATGCCTGGGGATGGAGGACTGTAGACCGCTTTCAGTGAGTCGTAGAAGTTTTTGATTTCATGTATGTCTGCAAAGCCTTGAATGTCATCAGCTTTGTTGCTCAGCCAGGAGTCCCGCATGTGCCGAAGTTTCTGCTGCACTACTCTTCGAATCTTATTGGAGACATCTTTTTTTAATGTTGACTTCGGGTCGTTCAAATGTGCCTTGAGGAGAAGATGTTTCTCGGCCAGCAATTGGTTGATGTTATCAGAATATTCATCAAATCCGTCTTTATGCTTTCGGGGGGCTGGGCCAAGGATTTCCATAGCCGTGTTGTAAATTATGTCCTTTAGGGCTCTCCAGTCTGTTTCCGCATCCTGTTTAGCTGTTACATTTGGCTTGAGGCGGTCTTCCAGAATGTTTTCAAACGACAGCTGCATTTTGTTTTGTTGTTTAGGTGAGTGACATTTAGTTGTTGTTGTTGTTGCTGCTGCTGTTGTTGTTGTTTTTAGTTTATGCATTTTTACCCCTTGAAGACACCGTTGTGGTTTGATGTGTATGTTTATTTTCGAGATAATGAGACGATGGTCTGTCCAACATTCGGCACCACACATGGATTTTGTCACCCGAACGTCTTGTCTGTCATTCCTCCTGACGATGACATAGTCAATGAGGTGCCAGTGTTTCGAGCGAGGGTGCATCCATGCTGTCCTATTTCTCGTGGGAAGACGGAAATTGTGTTGGTGATAAGGAGATTGTGTTCGGCACAGGTCTGAAGGAGGAGAAGCCCATTGCTGTTACAATTTCCGACTCCGTACTTTTCAATGATGCCACTCAAAGAGGCGGTGTCCTTGCCTACTCTGGCATTGAAGTCTCCAAGGAGTATAAGTTTGTCTCCTTTGGGAACAGATATTAATACGTTGTGCACGTCTTCATAGAACTTGTTATTGACGTCATCTTCATTTGTCACGGTTGGTGCGTAGACACTCACGATGATTGCATGCTTCTTTCCTTTCAGCAGAAGTAATTTAATAGTCATAAGCCTGCCATTTATAGCCTTCGGAAATTCAGCTAGTTTCCCAACCAGGGCCGACTTAATGGCAAATCCCACACCGTACTGGCGTCTTTCCTTGCTTTTCCTTCCACTCCAGAAAAATGTGTAGCCGGCACCTACTTCACAGATTTGGCCTTCTTCTGCAAGTCGTGTCTCGCTCAAGGCTGCAATGTCGTGGTTGTACCTGCCCAGCTCTCACCCAATCAGTGCTGTTCGTCTCTCTGGGCCTGATGCGACGTCTCTATCAAGTAGGGTGCGTACATTCCAAGTTCCGATTGTCATGAGAATATGGTTAGCTCTTTTAGCTTTATCTATGTTTACATTGTTTGTATGTCGACCGCAGTATAGGGTGCCCACCAACCGCGGCTACCTGGTTAGGTAATGATGGAGCAGACAATGTTTAGGGCACCTTTTCTAGCCAATTCCTCATGCTATGGAGGTGAGCAGTGTTTTCCTATAGAGGGCTGCTCAGTCGCTCAGGGGGCTGCCGAATCCCTCTGCTGCTCCGGTCAGTAGAAGCCGACCATATGGCCTGAGCCGCCTGTGTGCAGGTCTGCGACTACGGCTGCCAGCGTACCCACGCCTGCCGCTTCGCCGCTCGCCCATCGCCACAGGGCTTGAAAGTGATATATGACGTTGGACGAAGAATGACTTGTGCTATGAATTGGATTAAAGTGAGGAAGAGTTGCGCAATTCGTCGACCTCACTCTCTCCTGAGTCCATCAGAGTAACGTGGCAAGACAAGTCAAAACGACTAGAGACGAATACAGGTGCAGTGAATGACCAGGACGCTCTACGTGCCTTGTCGTGCTCATTACGTTCCACAACGCTTTGCAGATAAACGCCGTCTTGCCCGTTGAATCATCAGTGATTTCATCAGTGCAGTCTGCCGAATCCGGTCTTCGCAAGCTGGGTAGGCCTACCTTAATTCACCGATCAGTTTGACAACAGATCGGCTACCCACGCCTGGTTGAACCAGCCTCTCACAGCTGTTGCCCGGGGGGTGGCCGCTGTCGCATGCTGACAGCTACTAGGAGCCACAGGCGGAAGCTGGATGTCAGGCTTGGGCCAGTGGGGGAAGGGTCCTGAAAAGGACATGATAGTCATCCTTACCAAAGGATGCCTGACACCCCGTACCCCTTCTCTCTCTCTCTCTCTCTCTCTCTCTCTCTCTCTCTCTCTCTCTCTCTCTCTCTCTCTCTCTCTCTCTCTCTCTCTCACACACACAAAGTTAAGGTTTTCAAATGAAGCCCCCTCATAGAAGCTTATGCAGATGCTCCTGAATGTGGTGTAGATCTGTTGACACGTGCGGCGCCCGTTTGGTAGACAGATTACTGACCTATACATGTGCTTAGTGTGTGTGTGTGTGTGTTTGTGTGTGAGTGCGTGTGTGTGAGTGTGTGTGTGTATGCGTGTGTGTGTCTGTGTGTGTATGCGTGTGTGTGTCTGTGTGTGTATGAGTGCGTGTGTGTGTGAGTGCATGTGTGTGTGAGTGTGTGTGTGTGAGTGCGTGTGTGTCTGTGCGTGTGTGAGTGTGCGCGTGTATGTGTGTGTGAGTGTATGTGTGTGTGTGAGTGCGTGTGTGAGTGCGTGTGTGTGTGTGAGTGCGCGCGTGTATGTGTGTGTGTGAGTGCGTGTGTATGTGTGTGAGCGTGTGATGTTGTTCCCCGTGCCTCGTTTACAACAACCATGCATCCCATTACTTATTTTTCCAAGCCACTGTGACGAGTAATACAGCCAAAGTATTTCTGTTTCCGAGACATGATAATTATATATATACAAAATAATCAGTATTTTTATAATTTTATTCTTCGTGGTCCACGATACTTTAAGAAAATTTCCGTAGCCTTTAAGGTCAAAAGACCCAATTTTCTTCAGGAAAACATCCATACTGTTCTTAAACATAATAAAAAGGGAAGTCATTAAGTAAAAGACAATTTACGAATAACGTTGTTAAAAACAGTTCGGAACAGAAATTTTCTTTTGCTTCTCAACATAGTCCTCCTGTCTAACAGCACGCTTTATCCACATGTCCACTAGCTTGTTGATACCTTCTAGGAAACAGTTTTGGCTTGTGGTCTTGAACCAAATTTTCACCGCCTTCATTACCTCGTTGTCATCTGCAAACTTCTGATCCCATAAATATTCTTTGAAAGGTCCAAACAGTACAAGTGCGATGGCCCCAAGCCTGGCTATATGCTGCGTCTTTTAAAACCTAAAATTTCAGAGCACATAGTGTATCTAATGTATGTGCAGTCGTTTGAGGACAGGCGTTGGCGTGCAGCAACAGTACTCTTTTGAAAGAAGTCCCCGACGTTTCTATCGATCGGGGAATTCAGTTTGTTCACTAGTATGTCACTGGATAGAACACTAATCAAAAGCCAATGATTGATGATTTAAAAACAAAAGAAAGGCTGTTCAATGGAATCGGAAATGTCATGTAGAAAGAGAACTATCCACAATCATAAGATTGGATACGAGACAGTGGATGCAAACACATGCACAAAAGAGACAATTTGTTGATCATAAACACTAACAAACAAAGAAAATGAATCATTGAAAGACAAGCAGGGCAGACGCATCTTGCCACTATGAAATAACAAACACACTGACAATTCACAACACTGAAAAGAAAAGGATTTACAGACAACTTATTGCATTGACAAATAAACACAAATTGATATAACTTGCTTCAGTGAGAAACTTTACGTTCATCATCATGCAAACAAACAAGGACAGCTAGTGAACGTTACAATAACAATAGCTGAAAATAAAATTCATAAGTATTGATATTTCCCTCATAGAATTCGAAGAAAGACGTCGAGATTTAAGAAAGGAAACACGATATGCCATAATAACTGACAGCTATTGTTACTTCTTTCTTCTACTTCTATGATTGCTAATCAATATTTGTGATTTTTTGGGGGAGCTGTCGAATTACCCAATTGATAGCTATGTGTATTTCAAGTCGTCTTGGCTTGTCTTGACAATGGATTCGGATGGACACAGGTGAGAGAGTGTGTTCGACGAATTGCGCAACTCTTCCTCACTGTAAATCAGATTCGCTGGGCTGGTCACTTGACACACATGCCATATCGAATTTTTTTTTACGGCGAGCTGCGCTGTGGCAAACGCTCCCAAGGCGGCCAGAGGAAACGCTTTAAAGAATCTCTGAATATGTCACTAACAGCTTTTGGAATTCACCAGGATACTTGGTAGACTGCTGCAAGAGACCGAATTTCGTGGCGTACATTATTACACAAAGGTGTAGTCACTTGTGGAATCAAACAGGACTGCAAGATCTGTGAAGAAAAGGCTGGACAGAAAAATCACTGCAGGAGATCCTCCTCCTGGAACGTCAAGCATTCTTTGTCCACATTGTCAAAGAACATTTCGAGACAAAATAGGCCTTTTCAGCCATCTTAGAACTCACGGCTCCATACTTTCAACGCCACTAGATGAAATGAATGGTCATCATCATTCTTTGATGGACAAACACCATTTATGTCTATTACAATTACAACAGATATAAACAGAAGAAACATGCAATAAAACACATATAGATAATTGTCACAATCAAAACCACAAACAGACAATATATCTCAAAGGCGAACTCATCATACTTTGTTGACAAAGAACTTTTATTCACTTGTTGGTTGACTTTACAGATAATAGGCGAAATGTGTCGAAGTGTCAAACTATCAAGCCTCCTAAAACTATTGAATAGGGGCTCTTAATTACAATGTAAGACATAGGCACTACAAGTCATCTTCAGAAGTCTAATGAAGACCAACCACGTTTGGTTGAGTCCATCTGCTATTGCTGCTTTTAGAGGCTCGTGTAAAAGAACTATTTAGTTTAATATACAGATTTTTTAAACGTTTTCTAGAGGGCAAAATAAACACAAGCCTACTCTAACCATACAAAAACGATATAATCAACTTTCAAGTCAATGGGCGGGTCATGTTGTTTACATTACACACTGGACACAACAGATTAGATTTATATCATAAGGTTAAGAATAATTGGTCAGAATGTCTGTGGCAATAACCCAAAGATGGTCAGTCGCATTCTGCTGCCCTGTCCTACTTATAACAACGAAAGTAAACAAATATGGCAGCACCCAAAGTCATTAAGCCGAAAACTGGAGGGGGGAATACAATAAACCTGAAACAGCCTACTGCTATTGTCATAAACATAATGTAGAGATTTGTGAACAAAGAATACGTCAGTGTCAGAATTCTGTGCTTTTTTTCTGAATTTGATTGCATTTAGTACTCTAATATTGTGTACATATTTATGTTTTAATTTAGCTGTTATATTTATTTATGTTATTGTCTTTAATACTCTGATCATCCAATCTTTGATACATGCTGGCTATCTGTCTGTATATTCATCGATGCTCCCATCCACCCACCCATTTATACATACACCCTTCTATCCATCTTATCCATCTAAATATCTATTTCCCTACCGACCGACTCACTTACGTGTCTGTCTGTGTGTCTATATGTTTGCTTACATTTTTTTTTCATATACACGAGAGAGAGAGAGAGAGAGAGAGAGAGAGAGAGAGAGAGAGAGAGAGAGAGAAAGAGAGAGAGAGAGAGAGAGAGAGAGAGATAGAGTATGTGTGAGTGAGAGAGATTATTTGTATATGTGTGTGTGGTGTGTGTGTGAGTGGCAAATAATATTAATATGTGTGAGTGCGAGAATGGGAGAGAGAGAGAGAGAGAGAGAGAGAGAGAGAGAGAGAGAGAGAGAGAGAGAGAGAGAGACAGACAGACAGACAGAGAGAAAGAGAGAGATAGAGACAGAGACAGAGACAGACAGAGTCGCACTTGTTTACAATCGCCATTTTTCAATCGTCACCTGCAACTAGTATAATAATTCCATATGGATAAAAAGACATCTTGTTTCAGTTAATATTTCCAATGTTATATACTATTACTTCTTATGTGCCCAGTGACATAACCTGATGCCCACATCACAGAACTCAGGGCATCTCCATAATTTAACAGCTTTCTTAAAACATTTCGAAGATTATGGATACATATATGTCCACTTGCTGGTTGGTGACGCACGCACTTCGTCCTTTACCACGAGTCTTCCTGCTTGTGGTAAAATGGGATAAATACTTAATTTGCAGCGGGACTTCAGCAGACCATTTCAGATATCACATTAGAAACATGCAAAGATTTATACTGCACTTCCTGTATCTAGGGTATAACTAATAGATGGACTCATCTGTACAGATAGAAGGGGAATCGAAATATTAAAAAAAAATTGTCTAAAACAGCCTAAAGAACCTTGTCTTTTGTAAATGCAACTACAACCCTGATTTGTAAGTCCATTGTAAATTTATTATGAGTAAAAATTTACAGGTTTGTGATAAATATAAGCAGCAAAATCGATAGATTATTTATCGTAAATAAGTAATTTATAATCAGCAGTGAGATATATCAGCAGTATCACATGTCAGCAGTAATACCTTTAAGTCATCCTAACAAAGTAACAAGTAAAACCATTGACAAGGATGTAATATAACATACAAATATTGAGGAAGTTTGCAGACATGCAACTGTATTTTGCCATAATTGATAGGGTCTTGAAGATTTTGTTGATAAAATCTAGTATGTTACTTTATTATAAAATTTAACAAGCTTTTTAGTGAAGACACTAATGTTGTATTATCCAGTGAATATACTGTGGTGTTAAACATCCTGAGCTCATAGTTATTTTGCTGTGTATTTACTATCTACATTAATAGCTAAACTATTTTACAGCATGTATTGAGTGTTGTTAAATATGTTGACACCATTTATCGTATCTGCTGAACTATTTTGACTACACTTATCGCCTGTTTACATGTATTTCTGATCTCATTCTGTTTGTTTACCATTGTCTGACTGTGTGCTACAATACCTCGAAGTAATACTTTACTTTTGAAGAGAAAGAAATCAGAAGAAATACTTTCTTCTGGATATGTCAGTGTTAAAACTAAGTCAGACACCGGCTTGTACTAAAGAAGGGTGGGATATTCAGCCTAGGATTGAAGAGGGATGACATAAATAGTCTAGGATTGAAGAGGGATGACATATATAGTCTAGGATTAAAGAGGGATGACACATATAGCCTAGGATTGAAGAGGGATGACATAAATAGCCTAGGATTGAAGAGGGATTACATAAATAGCCTAGGATTGAAGAGGGATGACGCATATAGCCTAGGATTGAAGAGGGATGACACAGATAACCTAGGACTGAAGAGGGATACGATATCCTTCTTAGATTGAACAGAGATGAAAACGACACTTTCCTTAGGATTGAAGAGAAGACCAATCAAGATATAATATAACCTCAGACTATGATTGGAGAGAGAATATAACCCCAGCCTATGATTTTTTTCCCCCGCGTTTCCATCCTGTTTCAGGATATTGCGGTCAACACCAGCATCTTTCAGCTGTATGTTGATTCCTAGGCTAGATTACGCTCATCAGCACGCCACGACTTTCTGAGCGACCAGCTCCATACTCTCATAAGTCACTTTTGCGATTCGAACCACTGCTAATTCTCGTCGCGTCACGTGACGAGAGTATTCGGGGCTAGCGGAGAAAGCTGCTAACCCCTCGGCCATGGAGCCGGCAGCCTATGATTGGAGAGAGAATATAACCCCAGTCTATAATTGGAGAGAGACAAAACCCCAGCCTATGACTGGAGAGAGAATATAACCACATCCTATGATTGGAGAAAGAATATAACTCCAGCCTATGATTGGATAGAGAATATAACCCCAGCCTACGATTAGAGAGAGAATATAATCCCAGGATATGATTATATAGTGAATATAATCCCAGTATATGATTGAGGAAAGAATATGACCTAGCCTATGATAGGAGAGAGAATATAACCCCAGCCTATCATTGGAGAGCGAATATAACACCAGTCTATAATTGGAGAAAGAATATAACCCCAGCCTATGATTGGAGAAAGAATATAACCCCAGCCTATGATTGGAGAGAGAATATAATCCCATGATATGATTATAGAGAGAATATAACCTCAGTATATGATTGAGGAAAGAATATGACCTAGCCTATGATTGGAGAGAGAATATAACCTAAGCCTATCATTGGAGAGAGAATATAACCCCAGCCTATGATTGGAGAGTGAATATAACCCCAGCCTATGATTGGAGAGAGAATATAACCCCAGCCTATGATTGGAGAGATAATATAACTCCAGTCTATGATTGAGGAAATAATATAACCCTAGCTTATGTTTGAGGAAAGAACATAACCCCAGTCTATGATTGAGGAAAGAATATAACCCCAGTTTATGATTGAGGAAAGAATATAATTCCAGTCTATAATTGGAGAAAGAATATAAACCCAGCCTATGATTGAATAACAATAACACACCCAGCCTAAGATTGAAGATATATGACATACGCAACTTAGCATTAAAGAGAGAACACCAACCCAGCATACGCTGGAAGGGAGAAGATCAACGCAGAACGTGAACAATATCGGGGCAGATGTCAGGGAAGAACACAGCATGCGGGACTAGTTTTAAATAAACATCAAACAGTAAAATATTAAAGTAGAGAACCCTTATAGACCCATTGAGGCTGTTTGGGTAGAGGGTACTATCATCATATTTTGATAGACCAATCGGCCCTTGATGAATGATGCAGTCAATATCAATACGGCCCCCTGTGCTTTCCGTTTAACCTGGGTTGAACTCAGCTCAATAAAAAAACAAATAAAGAATTGTTTCCTTGGGGATTCGAACACTTGGCACCGAGTCGGCATGACAGCGTCTAAGCGTTAAGCTACCACGGCTCCTAAAATGTGCTGTATTAAAATATAAAGCCAGATGTCTGTAGTATAACCAGAGCAGGTATATAATGCTTATCAACACGTCATGTATCGATTGATACGCAGAAACAGTAGCCGGTAATACAAAGAAAAAGTAAGTTGAAGAACTCATACTGTAGGAGCTGGAGAACTTTCTTTGAAGAAGCTGAAGAACATTTTTGAGGAATCTAAGGAACTGTCTTTAAAGCTTCTGAGGGATTGTCTGTGAAGATGCTGAAGCATTCACTGTGAATAATCTGAAGAAATGGAGTCACTGTCTGTGGGCAGGCTGAAGAACTGTTCATGAAGATGCTCAAGCACTCACTATGAAGTGTATGAAGATGCTGATGAACTGCCAGTGAGCAAGTTGAGGAACTGATTGTGAAAGAAATGGTGGTCCTATCTGTAAAGAAGTTGTCTGTGAGCAATTTGAAGAACTATCTATAAAGAAGTAAAAGAACTATCTGTGAAGAAGTTGGGGAACTATATGTGAGCAAGTTGAAGAACTATCTGTAAGAAAGTTGAGGAACTGTCCGTGAAGATGCTCATGCACTCACTATGAAGTGTGTGAATCCGCTGCGAAATTGCTAGAGACCATTTTGAGGAACGGTTTCTGAAGGGATTTGTGGTCCTATCTTTAAAAAAGTTGTGGAACTGTCCGTAAAGAAGTTGTGGAACTGTCCGTAAAGAAGTTGTGGAACTGTCCGTAAAGAAGTTGTGGAACTGTCCGTAAAGACCTTGAGGAACTGTCTGGGAAGAAGAGGGAGAGCTCTATCAATACGACGATGGACACCGACCATTAAGGAAACTCTTGCATGAACAAGCATGATGTACGAGAGCAGATGAAGTAGTGAGAACCTGTCGGGGGATTGTGATAAGAGCCTCATTCTGCACAGGTCATTCTACATGATAATGATAAACTTCCTTGTGATTGAACAGACCAAAACACTATTGGAGATTTACTTAAACAACACTGAACATTTATATTCAACTTAGATTGCGATGGGAACCGCTGTAGCGTAACAGCTTGCATGCCTGTCTACGGTCTCGTAGTTATGTCTTTGAATCCCCAATGGAGGCAGGAATTCCTTTCAATTGACATGAGCTTCTTGGCCGACACATCTTGTCGATATGGCCCATGGGAATGACAGTGATGATATCAACATGGAAATTTATATAAGTACTAAAATGTTTACCTTTGTTTAATTTTAGTATTACAGTGGTACGGAAATCAACTGTATTTTATTTACGTAGACCCTGCAATATCTTAATTAAATTAGACACGTTATTATTACGCTTCTAATCTTGGTGGATGATTTATTTTATTTAATAAGTATACTAATTAATAATTTTGTTAAATAAAGAAGATAAACATTTAATATGGCAGCTGAGATGGCGTGAAGACTGCCCAAACTGTAAACATATATGCGAATCCCACATCACTCTTAGAGTGTAATTAGTGAACCGAAATAAGGGCTAGTACCGAATACCCAACACTCCCCAAGGAACTGACGAGATACTTTACTTTACTTTACTTTACTTTACTTTACTTCATTTGATTTCTATTTTACTTGAATTGACTTGACTTTTCGTTACCCTAACTTAATCTGTATTTACATTGAAAATACATTTTCAGGTTTGAGCAATCTTGAAAGTAGACACGAGAAGTAATGACGCTAACATCAGTGAAAAATATTTAAACACAGTTATATTCTATCTGCAAATGACCGACAGACATCTTGTCCATTGTCTGCCTATGCTGTTTTACATCCCCGGGGATTCTCAACCAAATCGCATATACTCCTGTTTATGGTCGCTCCTTTTTCCGTAGGCTGGCAAAGGCATTGTGTTGCCATAGTACCTCAGAAGATTGGAGACATCACTATCAGAGTAGTCTCTGTCGTAATTGTCGCCATCAGTAACATCCACCTCGTTCTTCTTTCCGAATCTGTGGATGCAGAAGGAAGTTTAAATTACAAATCACTTGAATATGAAACACCGGTTAAGTGGAGAAGGGGTTGCGAACGTAATTCGCAAGTCCTGCATACATCGTTCGAAACATAGCTGCAGTTGATTTGGAAACAGACCACCTTGCGCTGATCTTAATATAGTGGGACAAGTGCCGGTCGTTCAGAAATCAATGGCAAACTACTGAACGTAAACTTGCCCCCCCCCCCCCCCCAAAAAAAAAAAAAAAACAAAAAAAAAAAAAAAAAAAACAAAACAAAACAACAACAACAACAAAAAAAAACAATCACACAAAACAGCCAAAAAATGTTGCGGCTGACTGCAGCACACTATAAAAGATAAGCAACTAACTGAATACCAAACACATGTAGCGGTTGAGGAGAGAAGACATGCTTATTATGGCTGGCGAGAATCACTCACGGAAGCGGCTTAAAATGGCTTTAGGGGCAAGATGACCGAGCTCATTACATCCAATTTTATCCCACATGATTCGGTATATATCCGCAGAGCGGTCTGTCGAATGCGTCACACAGAGCACGAACTCCGTCACACAGAGCACGAACTGCGTCACACAGAGCACGAACTGCGTCACACTAGGAGTTAGATATGACTGAGCTACCGTATGACAGTAGACGGTACTACCTGCTTTCTGTTAGCGCCGAATGTTTGGGGGTGGGGGTGGGGGGGGGAGGCGCTCACCAAATCGACAACCCACAGCGTGCCAACGGTTTTGTGCGGAGGAATGCAATTATTAGGGTATAAGCCTTATCCTGGTGCAAGGAAATGCAACCTAAAGATTAAATGTCGTAGCCGGGCAGATTAGGCCTTAAGCCTTTTTTTTTTTGGCAGGCCTAGAGAGCGGTCAGGCTGCATGGGCAACACATGGTCTCTACAATTCAGCCCAGGTTGTGTGTTATTGAGAGGTATAACTCTATCACTGGTCTTAGCCGGTCTCGGAATCAAAACCAGTTGCGGGTTATAAGTCCTTGTCTGCGTGGTGGTGGAAATGACCATGTGTTCACATGTATCCATTGTGGACGAACAGTGCAAATTGGTCTGATCAGTCACATTCGCTGCCGCCGAGGGCTGTAGTTATTATGCCTGTTTTGTAGTACAATGTAACAAACTATCGTCTGTCAAGATGGCAAGATAGAAATAACTATTGTAGCAAATACGTGTAACATACGGTGTTAATTATCTGTTCCGCAGTTCAGCACATTATTTGTCATGCAAATCTTCATACTCATTCTAATTAATCCTTGCACTCTGTGTTTCTTACATTCATTGTGCCATGTTCAGCTGTTATATTAGAACACTCTATATAACATGTTATTTGACAAATATGCCACTTAATATTATTATTGTAACTGTTTCGAATTCAATTATCTATTACTTTACATCAACAACTGTGTGTATGTCACAAACTGTTAGAGTAACAGATATATGTTACTTTACATCAACAACTGTGTAGAAAACAAATCGTTAAAGTAAAAAAAAGTTATTAATTTACATCAACAACTGTGTTGGACACGTGCCTACAGAGATATGTACACCCTTTTCAGTTTGCATCCACATAGACAGAACATGCAGACAAGAAAATCCGGCTGCTGTGGAGGCGAAGTACAGGCTTTGTTTGGTCATCGAGAATTCTTCAGAGGGTGATGCTGTCATTTACACAGATGGGACGATTGTTCGACGTGTGAGAAGTTAGTGGGCCTTTACGGCTCAAGCTGGAGGGAAAATTGTGAAGGAAGAGTCTGGTGCTTTTGCCTTGACTACAAGTAATCTGACTATGGCAGTCATTGCAGTAAGTAAAGCAATAAATAACATGGCTCGAGACACATACCTTGCATGCTTCCTTAGTGACTCAATGAGGATGCTCAGGAAAGTAGAGATGGGGTGGATCCTAAAATGGTGGTTGGTGTCTCTGGAGCGGTCTCGGCTGGCAAAACTTAGTTTCATTTTCGTGCCAGGACATGCGGGTGTACAAGGAAATGAGCGGGCTGACAAGCTCGCAGGTAAGGCTTCTCTGGAGGGTATACATGCCATGGACCAGGCTGATATACTGAATGCTCTTCGAGAAGTAAGACGTTTGCGAGGACCTAGTTTTGACTGCGAATCCAAAACCATGGTTAGACTGCGAAAACAGCAACTTAAAAGAGTGTGGCCAGACAAGAGCACTATGCAGGAAGCCAAAGACGATTAGTAAACCAACACAGAACTTGTGTCGTTAGCCGCTACATGCTGCGGGATTTACTGAGGAAAGCATCCGAGCACTTATGGACTAAATGGTCCGATGTGCAATGAGGATGATCTGTCGACTAACGAACTAACTAACCGTGTAGGACACAAACAGATAAAGTGACAACTATTTATTACTTTACATCAACACCTGTGTAGGACATAAACCGTTAGAGTAACAACTTTTTATTACTTTACATCAACAACTATGTAAAAACTATCAAGAAAGACAATACCTCATATAATGGCCATTTCGAATATCTCTGAAGACAGGAACGTCTATAACCTTGCCATCGTTAATTTGACCGTTTGAATCTGATGCCTCCCTGACTTCTCTAACCAAGGAAGTTTGACTATTGTCTTTGTCTATGGCATCTGTGTAGACAGACCGCTTTTGCCGATCACTGGCAGCATTCTCTTGGGTGAATTCATGTTCTCTATGGACAGAATGGAACAAATTATGTTGACAATGAGTCTTAATTGAATCATGGTTACGCCGCTAGATCACCAACGCACTAAAATCAAATTGCACGTTCATTGGAGAAAGTAGCAATAAAAATATGTTGATTTGCTAGGTAATTTTATGTTTCGTAGTTTGCGATTTCTTTCTGATCGGGAAGTCAACATTTAAGTTTATGGAACGAGGTCGGTACGCCGCTGAGAGAAGAGAATGTTATAAGCGCATTAAATCAATCAGGTGCCGTCTCCACAATGAAGATTGGCTGGAATGGATCTCCGACACTGTCTCTGGCTTTCGCCCTGACTGTACATTCTATCAGATTGCTGTTCGTCCATCTCTTGATGTTATCTTCGTACTTGTATCTCTGTCTAACTCTTGCTCGTTTGCCTTCAACTTCACCCTCTAGTATGGTTTTATAAGAGTGTTATGTCTTTTAACGTGGCTGAAATATGTCACTTGGCTTTTATTTTTTTTTTAAATTTCTTTCATCAACTTTCATTCACAGTTTGTCTAGAACCTCTATATTTGACTGCTTTTATTGCCATAAAATATCACATTCTTCTACATAGCTACATCTCCAGGGCCTTTATTCGACTTTCTAATTGTTTGTTTATAGTCCAGGCTTCATCGCTAATCGTGCTAATTCTTGACAACTGAGCTACAAATAATAATCAGTCCGTTTGGAACCTTTGAGGACATTGGGATATCCTGCGGAGTAAATACAAATGCATTTATTATCACTGATAGAACTACTTCTACGATCGCCTATTACTACCTATATTTTTAGTTTTCAAAAAGAATAACGATAATTTGTTTAGAATAATTCTAGTTTACTCAAACAAACAAACTAACCAAACAACACCCACGCCTTGGCGATGTTCGTATCTACTTCAGTGTAACTGTCAAACTGTCATCTACTGCTTATATACAGTACCTTGTGGTGTAGGACAGTGAGGGGTTTTGAGGATGATGGATTAAGACCGAATGGCTAGTGCTGCGAAATGTGCAAGTTAGGGTTGTCTTTTTGCTGCCGACAGAAAAAAACACCCAGACCTTACCGAGGATTCGTTTCCCATTCTCCCGAAGGAGAACTCGGCATTCTTAGCCATTCGGCCAACCGCTCTTCGTAAACAAGAAAATAAAATACACATGAACCACGTTTAGGGGAAATTACTTTTGTTTTCATAGTCTCAATAGTTCTATGTATCTTGGAATGTGAAAGAACAAATTAGGAACTGCCTGGAGGAAGTAGAGATATGGATTGTTAGATGAATGTGGGGGATGCCTTGTATGGTCAGCGCGAGTAACATTTATTACTTCTTAGAGGCTAGTGCACGTAGAACATTACTAACTGTAAGAAATATACAAACATGGTTCTCTGGTATTCATTGCGGATTCAAAGAGTATGCTTAGTAAGGTGGAGAAAGGAATGTTTCGTGTGGAATGGCAATCGTCGCTTCAGAAGTCACAGATTGTGAGAATTGTATGGATATTTTGCCCTGGCCATGCGGGGGTGCGGGGGAATGAACAGGCTGATAGGCTGGCAGGAAATGCACCTCTTGGTGGTAGATTGCCTATGGACAAGGGGGAGGTGGTCATGCGCTTGTGGGACAAGGTGGAGAGGCGGGGGAATAGATTGAGAACCCGTATGTGGAAAGAATGATATTGCGGGGGATCGGCAGGGATTCGGGAAGAATCTCAAAACTGAGAGGGAAGACCAGGAGAACTTTCAATCAGATAGCGGTGGGAACGATTAGTGGTATGACTCTTCGCTGGCTGTTGAACGAGGGGCGGAGCACGTATAGGAATGTCCTGAGTGCAGTGATGTCGGTTCTTAACTTAACTGAACACAACTCAACTCAACTGGTCACCTAATGAGAAGAAAGGCGCTGGAGAACATCGTGAAGTCCGGACAGATCAACGATAGAAGTGACAGAAGCAGACCGAGAGGAATGATGGTCTCAGACAATGGCGTAAGGGAATGTCCTTAATATAACTGATCCCGAACACCAAGGACTGAGATTTATTGCAAGACATGAACACCAACGCCACTTTGCAACGTACGTGATGCTAATGATTGTACGGTTATTTTCTTAGAGTAACATTCTTCAAGATATACTATGCACTACAACATCTACTAAAATCAAAGGCGCTATCTCGTAACACCAAAATCACAATATACAAAACACTGATCAGATCAGTTGTGCTGTATGGCTCTGAAACCTGGAGTACAACGAAAGGAGACGAAGCCTTGTTACAAACCTTTGAGAACAAAATTTTAAGACGCATCTTTGGACCCATTAGGGATACACAAAGTGGAGAGTGGAAAAGAAGAAGTAACAAAGACATTTATGATCTGTTTAAGTCCCCGCTAATCACTGGTATCATGAAAGCTAATAGACTACAATGGCTGGGGCATATAGAAAGAATGGAAGATAATAGGGAAACAAAACTCGCTTACACTCAGGAAATAAATGACCGTAGACCCCGAGGTAGACCAAGAAGGCGGTGGGGAGATAATACATGTACAGACCTACAAGCACTTGGAATCAACGACTGGCAAGAGAAGGTCCACCAGAGAGACGAATGGAGACGGATTGTATTTGCAGCAAAGAACCTCAATGGCTCGGAACGCTGAAGAAGAAGAAGAAGAACATTCTTCAACTGATTCAAGGCGGGAGATGTGTGAATGTTTGCAAGATAAATAAAAATGGAAAACACATAAGATCCTTGGAGAATGGACGAAAGTCGAGCCTCTTCGGATAAGGGAGAAAACCTAATCGGGCATTTGTGCAAGTTGCGCAGATTACAAATCACCTGGCAATTAGAAATGGGAAATAGCAGGTTAAATAGGCCGTGTCCAGGCTGAATTACACAATTAGTACAGCTACCCACACAAATACCATGGACAGAAAGAAAACCCAATGAGCAAGTCCTACAAGAAGCAGATGAAAACCGTAAAATAATTAGAGACATTGGACGTAAGCAGTCACAATTCTATGGACACGTTATGAGAAAAAATGCATTGGAAAACTTGGTGACATCTGAAAAAATTGAGGGTAAAAGAAAAAGGGAAAGACAGAGAACTAAATACCTGGATGGCTTGACCACGTGGCTTGGTCGAGACAAGAACAATGAGCTGATCCACGACTCTGGTGATCGAGTGAGATGGTGAAAAATTACCGCCCACGCTTATCGACATGGCACATGATTGTGATGACCCACACAAAGGAACATCAGTGGCGTAGTGATTAGAACACTTGCCCGCTAGGAAAGTTATCCATGTTCAATCACCAGCAGAGCCAGGGTTATGTATTCTGACTAGCACGCCTCTGGGGCCGATCCGGCTCATAGACATGGGTACATGACCCGGCTCATAGACATGGGTACCACACCTGGCTCATAGACATGGGTACCACACCCGGCTCATAGACATGTGTACCACACCCGACTCATAGAAATGAGTACCTGACCCGGCTCATAGTCATGGGTACCACACCCGGTTCATAGACATGGGTGCCACACCCGGCTCATAAACATGAGTACCTGACCCGGCTCATAGTGATGGGTACCACACCCGGCTCATAGACATGGGTGCCAAACCCGGCTCATAGACATGGGTACCACACCCGGCTCTGAGTACCACACCCAGCTCATAGACATGGGTACCTGACCCGGCTCATAGACATGGGTACCACACCCGACTCACAGACATGGATGCATGACCCGGCTCATAGAAATGAGTACTTGACACCAGAACTGGTGCGAGACCCATATTTTAATAGACATATTAGTTAATGTGGTCAGTAATATAGCCGGTAGGTGATGTGGTCAGTATCTAGCCGGTAGGTTATGTGGTCAGTATCTAGCCGGTACGTAATTTGGTCAGTATCTAGCCGGTAGGTCATGTGGTCAGTATCTAGCCGGTAGGTTATGTGGTCAGTATCTAGCCGGTAGGTCATGTGGTCAGTATCTAGCCGGTAGGTCACGTGGTCAGAATCTAGTCGGTAGGTCATGTGGTCAGTTTCTAGCCGGTAGGTAATGGTGTCCGTATCTAGCCGGTAGGTCATGTGGTCAGTATCTAGCCGGTAGGTCATGTGGTCAGTATCTAGCCGGTAGGTCATGTGTTCATTATCTAGCCGGTAGGTCATGTGGTCAGTATCTAGCCGGCCGCCTTGTCTCCCCAAGATGAAACTGGTACTCATGTTAGGCTGGGTCAACCTGGCAGCCTAGGTCAGTTTTAAACCTCTGCCCGAATCGAACCCATAGTCACCTGCAGGCGAACGTCTAGCCACAATTACCACAGCTCCAGGCACGTCCTTTATTCCATCCATCGATCATGTGCCATGCCGGTAAGCGTGGACAGTCATGTTCTGCCATCTCACTCGATCACCAGAGCCGTGGATCAGCTCCGTGTTTCTGTCTCGACCATGCCGCATGGCCAAGCCATCCAGGTATTTACTTCTCCGTCTTCCCCTTGATCTCTTCCCTTCGATCTTGCCAGTTGTCACCAAGTTCTCCAAGTCCTTTATTACGGCCATAATATTTCAGCTAGCTCAGATAACTGAAATAGCTTTCCTCTGTTGTCTTCTTCCACTGGCTCTGGTATCACTTTTAATTTATCTAGAATTCAATATTTGTTTGCCCCTGTTTCCATATCTTTCAAAAGCATCAAAACTATGTCCAAATGAATTATTAATTGTGTCTGCTTCTACACTATATTAAATGCTCTTGCATATAAGAATTCAGTATATATATGTATTCAATAAATATATGCATTCAACAAAGAGAGTGCTTAAATATTACACACAATCTATTTTACTGTATGACAGTGAATCATGGAGAAATTAGGAAGAGCTCGAAAAGCAACAGAGATGTGGTTCCTGAGACAATTGTTGCGAATACCTTGGATTAACCGAGTAACTAACAATGATTACCTGTAAGAGAACATGAAGAATGTTTTATACAGCTATAACAAAGAGACATTCATTGATAATATAATGCGGCAAGGATTGGAAAAACATTGTGACGACTAGAAAGTTCAGTGGGAAAAGAGGCAGAAGCACACAGAGAGAAATAACGCGGACTTGCCTGAGACAGTGACATTGAAAAATATCATCAACAGAGTTGATTGGGAAAACTGAAAACCAAGATACGTGGAGATTCATGACCGCCTGAGCAATTCACGAGGTATCGTGATATATGTATACACACAATGTGACTATTCACATTGAAGTACATTACAATATTTCTTATGGAACTACTGGATACAAGGACAATTGCTAGAAAACATAGCCATGTACCACTCGATCCAAAGTCCAATAAGAAGACAAGAAAGTATATCAGATATGTTCACAGTCAATACACGAGTGAGACAGGGATGTGTGCTATCTGCCATGCAGTTTAATATATACATATTCACACCAATACTATGCTACAAATGTCAATGCCATAATTCAAATCCCACTTACACAAAATCAACACCTGTGAGATGAGAAGAGCTGACACCTTAACTATTCAAGGCCGAATAAGAAATGATTTTATGTGTCACATTTAGTGAAAGACAGAAGATCAAATGGTTTGGTCATCTTATTAGAAAGTAACAATATCAATTACCAGCACTGGTCTTACATCGAAGATGATCTGTTACGAGAGCAAGAGAACGCCCGAGACAAAAAGGATTGACGACATCAAAGGCATTGTACAATCACACGGAATGAAAACATCCAGTGCGACTCATCGAGCGCTGGAGCGCCAGTTATTCCTTCCCACGACGCTTGACGACAAAAGTGGAAGATGATGATGTTGAATGATTTTTGTGACATCTAACAACACATTATCCAATCCACATTCAAATACTTATCGAAATAACAATACGGAAAAATGTGTCTTATTACTTAATTGCGTGACATTTAACATACACACCTGGACAAAGTCACCGCATCAACACCTGCCTCGATCTCACCGTCAACACTTTTGCCAAATCTCAGAAACGGGTCATTCTTTCCGAACCTCAAATAAGGATCATTCCTGCCAAACCTCAAATAGGGATCATTTCTGCCAAACCTCAGATAAGGCTCATTACGTCCAAACCTCAAAAACGGATCTTGTTTTCCGATCCTCAAGAAGGGATCCTGTTTTCCGATCCTCAAGAAGGGATCCTGCTTGCCAAACCTCAGAAAGGGATCCTGGCGACCGATCCTCAGGAATGGATCCTGTTTGCCAAACCGGAGGAAGGGATCGCTCTTTTTGCCGAATCTCAAAAACGGATCGTTTCTCCCAAATCTGATGTAACCGTTGTTATTCTCGCGGCCGAACCTCAAGTACTCATTGTCCGTGGTGTCACCTGCGGATATCGTCAACATATTAGTCAGACATTCTTAGCTCCGTGTGAACATAAATAACCCTAAATGTAAACAAATGAAATAGTAGTGTTCAGATATTAGGTGACTAAGTTTCTTACTTACAGTGTTATATTGCACTACAGAGTATAGTGGGAATAGTTGTCCAGTGATGGTTTCTGTGTGCTAGAGTAGTAGTGGGGTCATATATAATGCCGCATGACAAGATTACTGCATACATAATATATTTCAAAATGAATGTTGGTAGATTTATTATTGTTGCTCTTGCTCGCTTTTAACTCAAGTGTAGTCCATACACTAAGTCTCGTAGCATTGCATTGGTATTTACGCGTGGATTAGCTTTCCCTTTTAACAGTGTCCCTCGCCAACAGGAGAACCCACTCCGACTTCAGAGATACTTGTAATTTACGTCACCAAGTCAAGGACTAGAAGTCAACATTTTAGTCCAACTTTCCGGTGTAAGGAGTTGAACTATTTACCTCAGCATCAGCACACCGGATGTCTAAGAACGAGCGCTTTTAACCATTCAGCCATGGTGACCTCCTGTTGGTAATTTGAATGTGAATCACCTGAGTAATGAGTAAGTAAAGTAATGGACCCCTGTTCACGCTATGTGGTGTATTGTGTATATCAGTGTTTCCCAACCTTTTTTGTGCCATGCCCCACTTAAGCCTTTCTAAAATTCATATTGCCCCCCTCCCCTGCCCCATGCCCCCCCCCCCCCCTCAACATATACATTATTTTTAATATTCAAAAATTGAAATGTTCACTAAAGAAACTTGAATGATAGGTTTTAGGAAGAAATCACTAGGTAATTATTGAGCAAACACAGTAAGTAAATTTTCAAAACATATAATGGAGAACTGAAATTCAAGTACAAAATAATTTTAATGAAAGATTTTTCTATATTATTTTAATTATTAGTAATTATTTATTATTTAAATTTAGTGAGATCCTTGCGCTTGATGCTTGCTGCAAAGAGATCTTATGTCAGGTTCCAATTTAGTTAACTTCAGTCTCAAGTCTCCCCGTTTTGTTATATTCAGCCGATTTCTTCCATTTTCGAATTGCCCCCCTTAACAGTCAAATTGCCCCCCTGTGGGGCGTGGGCCCCACGTTGGGAAACACTGGTGTATATGGTGCTATTCCCGCATTGACTGGGACGGCGACAAGGATAGTTTCAGCAATATAATTTGTCGAGAACATCAAGGTTCGAGATCTCTAGATATGCATAAAGGCCTACGCCACTTGGCAAGGCACTTGATGATGGTGATCTATGATATATCTCTATATTAATGTTAACAACTATCATCTTATCGCATCTAATCTCATCTCATCTCATCTTGTTCCTCTTTTACCTTGCGGTGTCGAGAAGCATAAACAGCGGGAGAGTGCCAATTTATGGGTTACATATATCGTGATTCCCATGGTCTGTGCATCGTTGCTTGTTGTGGTATACTGTTAGTTGGTATGTTAGTTATATGGCCAAACCATTTAACTTGCTGTTTTCTGATTAAATCTGCTATAACGCTCAATTTAGTCTTGATTTCTTTATTTCTGATTTCTCTCTTCTTGATACATTGAGTATTCTTCTCAGCAATCTCATTTCCGTTGTAATATTTCTTTTCTCTTTTTCTGTCAATGTCCAGGTTTGGAATTGGTAGCATGGAGTTGATAAGAAGATTGTTTTGTAGAGTGAATTTTTCGTATCTATTGAAACTTGTTTGTTCTTTTGTATTGGTGTGATTTGTCCAATGAGTTAATTTGCCATTTTGCATCTATTTTTGATCTAGTCTTCTGATTTTGCCATTTGATGATATTATACTTCCTATATACTTGAAACTATTTACAAGTTTCGGGGGGTGTTTTTTTTTAGATGAATCTTTGTTTAACATGTATGAAACATTCAATTACACAACGTTAATATACTGATAAACATTTTGTCTGACAAATCCCTAAACATACTGCTTAACATATTGATGAGTTATGTCTGCATAATGTCTAGACAGTGATATCTTGTCAAACATAAAGTTATCATCAAACGTTAAAACTCTATTAAATAGTAATGTGAAATAACACATAACATGATTAATCAATAAACAATGACACACTCCTTTTACCTATATTGTATCTGACATATTGCTAACCTATTGAAACACATTATATCTGAAAATGTCTGTACATATGAATACTATCATCTTGCCAAACAATATTTACCCAACCGTGTTATTATCTAGCGTTAAAATACTATTTAAAATAACTGTTAAATAACACATAAGAACACTATTAATTACTAAACAATAACATATTCCTTTTACCTAGCAGCCTCGCATGTGCTCCAGCCGCAGACATTGTCCAATGACTCACCGACGCTGCGCCGCAGCTTGCCTGCGCTGCTTCCGTCCAGCCGCATGCACAATGAGATGATACACACATGTATGTGTCTTCTTTGTTGGCATGAATGGGCCGGACTAGGACGCTGAGAGAGCTTCTGCACGTATTCGCTGTTATTGCTTGCATGTTTGAAGTATGCATTCCTGTTGGTGCCTTCGACAATTTGTCACAGCCTGCGTGTTTTCACTTTAAATATCGCAGTATCATACATACAGATTGTGAAAGACGAGACACATAATGCAGGGGAGTGTGATATATAAGCGAGACGAAGGACAATATAATACTATACAAATGAGACTACAAAACAGAATAATGGAAAACAACATGAGGCAGAAAGACAGGAGATAGGCAGGCAGATAGCGGGTAGACAGACAGACAGACAGACAGGCAGACAGACAGACAGACAGACAGTTAGACAGACAGATAGACAGACAGATAGACAAATAGATAGATAGATAGATAGATAGATAGATAGATAGATAGATAGATAGATAGATAGATAGATAGATAGATAGATAGATAGATAGATGGGTGGATGGATGGATGGATGGATGGATGGATGGATGGATGGATGGATAGATAGATTGATAGATAGATAGATGGTCTTTTCCTTTTTTTTCTTCTTCTCCAACTTCTTTTTCTTCCTCTTCTTCTTTCCGTTCTTTCTCTTCTTCCTCTTCTTCTTCCTCTTCTTCCTCTTCCTTTTCTTCATCTTCTACATCTTCCTCTTCTTCCTCTAGTTCTGTATGTTTCTGGTCTGCTCTTTAGTTCTGGCTCCAATGCAAGAAGACGAAGACATTTGAGACACCGGAGATGTCTCCCCAATCCTCACCAAGTACCACACAATAAGAGTCAAGTCTTCGACCTCCCGCTCAGTACTAGCAACACTAATCATCATCATCAAGTGCCATACAGGTTAGCTTGAGCTAATTATGTTTCGCCAGCTCCAATGATCACCTGTCTTTCATCTTGACTGTATTCTTGTGTCGATGATGCGATGTGACCTAGACATCCAGGTATTTCTCTCTGTTCCCTACCTTTAATCTTAACCCATCAGTTGTGTCAGTTGTCACTAATTTTCCAAATTTATTTTTTCCTCACAATATATCCAAATTGTCTTGATTGTCTACAAATAATAGCTCTAACCGGTTTACGGTTTTTTACTTTTTGCGGGACTGTTTCATTCGTTATAAATAACAGTAAAACATCGGTGACAGAAAGCGAAGGGAGCCATGTTCGCTAATCCAGCCCACATTAATAAAGATAGAAGAAAGCATACATCCATACGCCAAGAGACACAGAAGAAACACTGAAAAGGTTACAGAACTCAGCTTCCATGTCATCGAGACATATTAGAAAATGGCTCACGCCCATTTTCTAGACACCAGGGGTTTGAGGTCCTATGTCGGCATCCACCATTTATTTCAGAACACTTCTGGTACCCATTGTATGTTGATATTTTGACCTAAAATGAAGGGAATATTCCATGAAGGGGCGGAGTGAAACTATGAAAGGATAGAGAGAGACACAAGTGACAGTCAAACGCGAAAACAAAAACATAGCCATCGTCATCAACAACATCAATATTAACACACGCTATGCTGATACTGGAAACCACTATACATAACGCCATGATACACTCACTTGTCTTTCAAAGATTTGAGAAACTACGTAACTGTGAGTGCTCCCACTATCTGGTGAGAGATCAACCTGACTGCTGTCATCTCCTCCACTACCAGATGTGAGCGATCTACCTGATTCTGGTCATCTCCTCCACTACCAGGTGTGATAGATCTACCTGATTCTGGTCATCTCCTCCACTACCAGGTGTGATAGATCTACCTGATTCTGGCCATCTCCTCCACTACCAGGTGTGATAGATCAACCTGATTGTGGTCATCTCCTCCACTACCAGGTGTGATAGATCTACCTGATTCTGGTCATCTCCTCCACTACCAAGTGTGATAGATCTACTTGATTCTGGTCATCTCCTCCACTACCAGGTGTGATAGATCTACCTGACTGCAGTCATCTCCTCCACTACCAGGTGTGATAGATCTACCTGATTCTGGTCATCTCCTCCACTACCAGGTGTGATAGATCTACCCGATTCTGGTCATCTCCTCCACTACCAGGTGTGATAGATCTACCTGATTCTGGTCATATCCTCCACTACCAGGTGTGATAGATCTACCTGATTCTGGTCATCTCCTCCACTACCAGGTGTGATAGATCTACCCGATTCTGGTCATCTCCTCCACTACCAGGTGTGATAGATCTACCTGATTCTGGTCATATCCTCCACTACTAGGTGTGATAGATCTACCTGATTCTGGTCATCTTCTCCACTACCAGGTGTGATAAATCTACATGTTTCTGGTCATCTCCTCCACTACCAGGTGTGATTGATCTACCTGATTCTGGTCATCTCCTCCACTACCAGGTGTGATAGATCTACCTGACTGCAGTCATCTCCTCCACTACCAGGTGTGATAGATCTACCTGATTCTGGTCATCTCCTCCACTACCAGGTGTGATTGATCTAGCTGATTCTGGTCATCTCCTCCACTACCAGGTGTGATAGATCTACCTGACTGCAGTCATCTCCTCCACTACCAGGTGTGATAGATCTACCTGATTCTGGTCATCTCCTCCACTACCAGGTGTGATAGATCTACCTGATTCTGGTCATCTTCTCCACTACCAAGTGTGATAGATCTACCTGATTCTGGTCATCTCCTCCACTAATATCGTATTTATTTGGAAATGACAGAATTAAACTAGTCCATTGAAGCGATGCAAGAGAGAAAGACAAACAACAGCAATTGACAAGGGACAAATGCATGTTTGCTGTTTGAATAAATACTAAATAAGGACAGAAATATATATATATAAAATAAAATCACTTAAACAAATGGACATGAATTAAATCACGAATGTTGTGTCTAATTAAGGTGTATATAAGGACGCAGACGGTAAATCAACTGTAAGAACATGGGTTTAATCTGAAAGTTGCAAATATAGAAAACTGACATTGCTGTGTAATTTGGCCCGTTTCAATTAAAGTGACATTCCCCGTGAGGAGCACTGCTCTGATGGTAATGATAGATGCCATGAACAAACATATTATTTCTGTTTAAAACAAAACCGCAGGGTGGGTGAAAAAATGACTTTTTAAAGTGCCTCGTTACGCGATTTTAATTCAGACAGTTTAACTGAATTTGAGACTGTGTCAGTTGAAAATAGTTGTTTGTTTTATGGAATAAAAGCATAATTAAATAAAAGAAACTTTATTATATAATGGTCAAGTTGATTAAAACACCTGGAAACAAAACCTATGTGTATGAAGTTTGTGTTTATGTGAGGAGAGGTAACTTATAGATATTAAGCTTAGAGGGAGTGAACGTAATTTCACAATCCCGACATACTGGATTCGTTATAAGCCGTAGGCGATTTGGTCCAGACATGTAAAACCACAAGGATGAAACGAACACAATTACAGATTTTCAAACATTTCAAGCATCTCTATTTACGAAAGAGCAAGCACGAGATACAACATATGGGCCCCGACAATAACCAAACCGGTAAGTCGAAAGCTGAACGGGGCCAATCTTCTAAAGAAATGGAATTGGACTTGGAATTGGGATTGGAAACAGACTGGTGTGAATTGATTTTCACAATGGTATGAGAGTCCGTCGCTCAGCAAGCAGCGGTAAACTACCAAAAGTAAAACTGATTGGAGATTCACAGACAACCACGAAATGCCGGGGTTGATTGTCACGCCCTGTAAAGGACATGCAGATGACTTTTGAAACAATAAGCTGGAAAGAAAGGAATAAGACGTGTTGTTATAACATAGGCATTTATATAGTTTCGAAATGTAATTGAAAATAAGCGTCACGAATTGCAATGTACTTGTTTGTCAAGAGTACAGGAGAGAACATTGTAGATGTTTCGCGAATGTTGCTGGCATTCGCTGCGTCAGATTGTTGCAAGACGAGAAGAAGTTGGCATTCGCTGCGTCAGATAGTTGCAAGACAATAAGATGTTGGTATTTGTTGCGCCAGTTCATTGCAAGACGAAAAGATGTTCTTGGTTTGTGTTGCGTAAGATAGTTGCAAGACGAGAATATGTTGCAGGTATTCACTGCGTCACATAATTAATTGCGGGACGAGAAGATGTTGCTGGCTTTCGCTGAGTCAGTTAGTTGCAAGACGAGAGATGTTAGCATTCGCTACTTCAGATAGTTGCCAGACGAGAATATGTTGGCATTCGCTGCGTCAGAAAGTTGCAAGACGAGAAAATGTTAGCATTCGCTAGGTCAGATAATTGCAGGACGAAAACATAGTGCTGGCATTCGCTGCGTCAGAAAATCATTGCAGAACGAACAGACGCTGGCATTCGCTGCGTTAATTAATTGCAAGACGAGAAGATGTTGGCATTCGTTGCGTCACATAGTTGCTAGACGAACAAACAATTGCTGATATTCGCTGCTGCAGCTAGTTGTAAGA
>OY992892.1:19354277-19409277 GCA_963921405.1 Cepaea hortensis
GAAATATGAAGTCGGGGGACAATATATAAACATAATGATTTATATCGAGAACGCATGTTTAGCAGTGTTTTGTGGGTTTTGTTCCATCTTCAGTCACATGTTTAATTATTATCTGACGGTAATCTGTAAACCATTCCAGACATTGTTGAGTAGGTGAGCGAAAAGAAAAGAGTATTATTAATTATGAAAAAAACTAAACACTTTCTTTATTTCAAAAACCGCGCAGAACGTTTTAAGAATACTGAAACGTAAACAGAACAGGAACCATTTGCACACTTTGATGCGTAATAAGTGCTAGCTTTGTATTTAATGTAACAGTTGGATCTGGAAGGGTGATGTGGCTAACACGCCGGCTGACTTTACTTCTGAGAATCTTTCATGGTACCCATTTAGACTCGGTCTACATGGGGACTAGGTCAATTGTACAATATTCCTGCGTCCAGGGAATCTGATCACACGACAACCTGGCCTAGAGCGCCCGGTAGAGAGTTCATTCCATACACTGATAAGTTTGACATAAACGTTGCCTTCTCGTTCAGGAAGCAATGGCAGACTTTTGAACGTAAAACCAACTGCAAAATTAACCTGGGTTTGATCGCAACTTCCTGCAAATTTCGTGCAACAGTAGAGTGGCGCTATCTGAGAGGAACAGATCTAGAGACGTTACAAACCTCTGTCGTACGACTCTCTTGATAAACTTGTATTAATCTACATCAATATGTATGTTATAGCAGCATGTTGGTTCCTGTATATGTACTATCGCAAGTTCTTTGTCGTCACTTTGGAGCTCTATAAGCATCTTCATCTTGTCTACACGTATTACTCTATTAAAAGCTTTTGTGTATTCAGTGAAGCAAAGATTCATTCCAACTATCAATCACTGAACCTGCAAACTAACCCACATGGCAACCAATCATCCATCCAAGTAACCAACCAAACTTAAAAGCAAGGAACCAACCAACAAGGCAATCAATCATCTAATGAACGAACCAACAAATCAATCATCTAGGCAGCCACGTTTCTAATCAACTAAACAACCAACCAACACACCAACAATCAAACTCAACAACCAACCAACACGCCAACAATCAAACTAAACAGCCAACCAACACACCAATAATCACATTACAACACAACCACCACACCAATACTCAAACTCAACAACCAACCAACAAGCCAACAATCAAACTAAACAGCCAACCAACACACCAATGATCACATTAAACATAACAACCACCACACCAACAATCAAACTCAACAAATAAACAACACGCCAATAATCAAACTAAACAAATAAGCAACACACCAACAATCAGACTAAACAACCAACCAACACATCAACAATCAAACTCAACAACCTACCAACACGCCAATAATCAAACTAAACAAAAAAACCAACACACCAGTAATCAAACTAAACACACAACCAACACACCAACAATCAAACTCAACAACCAGCCAAAACATCAACAATCAAACTAAACACACAACCAACACACCAACAATCAAACTAAGCAAATAACCAACACACCAACAATCAAACTAAACAAACAACCAACACACCAACAATCAAACTAAACACACAACCATCACCCAACAATCAAACTAAACAACCAACCAACACACCAACAATCAAACTAAACAACCAACCAACATACCAACAATCAAACTAAACAACCAACCAACACACCAACTATTAAACTCTACAACCAACCATCACACCAACTATTAAACTAAACAAACAACAAACAATCAGACTACACACACACACAAAATACCAACAATCAATCTAAACAACAAGGCAACCAATAATCTAACTAACCAACCAACAATCCGTGCAAACAACCAACCACTCATCCAACAAACCGAGTAACAAACCACTCATATAACCACCAATCCAATCAACTAACCAATTAACCACTCATCCATACAGCTAACCGCTCATCCATCCAACCAACTACAAAGCCAATCAACCAATTAATCATTCAACTAAACGTCGAAAAACAAGCCAACAAACCACAGACCCAACAAATCAACCAGCCCAATAGACCAACCACCCATCTAACCAACAACTTATCACACCACTCAACCAACCACTCGTGCATTCCTTACAACAAAACCACCTCGCCAGCCATCCAACAAACCAACCACCCATCCAACCAACAACTTATCACACCACTCAACCAACCACTCGTGCATTCCTTACAACGAAACCACCTCGCCAGCCATCCAACAAACCAACCACCCATCCAACCAACAACTTATCACACCACTCAACCAACCACTCGTGCATTCCTTACAACAAAACCACCTCGCCAGCCATCCAACAAACCAACCACCCATCCAACCAACAACTTATCACACCACTCAACCAACCACTCGTGCATTCCTTACAACAAAATCACCTCGCCAGCCATCCAACAAACCAACCACCCATCCAACCAACAACTTATCATACCACTCAACCAACCACTCGTGCATTCCTTACAACAAAACCACCTCGCCAGCCATCCAACAAACCAACCACCCATCCAACCAATAACTTATCACACCAATCAACCAACCACTCGTGCATTCTTTACAACAAAACCACCTCGCCAGCCATCCAACAAACCAACCACCCATCCAACCAATAACTTATCACACCACTCAACCAACCACTCGTGCATTACTTACAACACAACCACCTAGCCAGCTATCCAACAAACCAACCAAATAACATTCCATCCAAATCAAATGTAAAGTTAATGAGTTTGATATCAATTACAGGATGTCGCAGTCAACCACATCATTTGTTGACTGTTTGTGATTCTTGGCAAGTTTACGTTCAGTAGTTTGCTATCTGCACTCTGAACGACCTACACTCATACCAATATATGAAAACCAGCCCAAGACGGCCTGCTTAACTTTGAAGACCGGTCAATTATAAAGACTTCCCAACAACAACAACAACAACAACAACAACAACAACAACAACAACAACAACAACAACAACAACAACAACAACAACAACAACAACAACAACAACAATAATAACAACAACAATAACAACAACAACAATAACAACAACAATAACAACAACAACATTCTGTCAGCTTACCATAAACATTTCTCGTTCTTGTGGAATTTGTTGACCTTTAGGATCATATTTTCTGGCTGCTAGAAACACCTGCTTGTGATTGTTAAACAGACTCAGATGTTTCAGATACATGATATTGAAACAGCGAACAGCTGCCTGCATCATGATGCTCTGCGACAATATGTACGCAGTATGTACGCAACGCGTTCATTTTCCCTACTCATGCCATAGATGAATGACATGACAGCAAAGAACATATTGCTATATGCTTTTGAACGCTGTTTGAGGCTTGAGCCGCTGGTTCGAATTTTGTAAAACAGCTTACGTATTGTTACAGGATTTTGAACGCTGTATGAGCCTTGATCGCTGGCTGCAATATTGTAACACAGCACACATATCGCTTTAAGCAATAGAACCCTATTTGAGGCTTGAGCCGCTGTCTCGAGTATTGTAAAACAGCCAATATATTGCTATGCATGTTTAAACGCTTTTTGATACTTGAGCCGCTTGCATGCATATTGTAAAGCAGCCCATACATTGATATATGCTATTGAACGCTGTTTTAGGCTTGAACCGCTGCCTCGAATAATGTAAAACAGCTCACATATCGCTATATGCTGTTAAACGTTGATTGATGTTTGAGTCGCTGGCTGGAATTGTTGTAAACAACCCACATAATGCTATCTGCATTTGAACGCTGCTTGAGCCTCTAGCCTAGCCTCGAACATTGTAAAAGAAGCAGAGGTGTTTATGCTATCTAGCGCTATGAACGTAAATACGTATGCACAAGTTAACGATGTAAGGAGTTAAACACGAGGGGATCAACTTCAATACACCGTGTTCTTTCCCCTTTTCTATGTCTTATGTCTGCAAAGCGTCACACAGAGCACGAACTCCATAGCTCCAGTGACGACCCTTCATATTAAAAAAAACAGCACTCATAAACCGAATAACAGTCCACAAAACAACCCTCGTCCTTTACAACTCGAGACAATCGACTTGGTCATCTCGCCGCGGAGATCCCAGCAGCTCACCACCATATACAAGTAACAGAAGTACAGGCCATTCGTACACGCCTTGGTGTGTGTGTGAATATATCGTGCTAGCTTCATACTGCTTTAACCAAATCGACACCCCACGGGTAAATTGGTCAATATCAAAGCGGTGGCCTCTACTTCCAATGATAGATAACTGTACTCAGTGTATGCTGGGTCGACTTGGAAGGCCAGGTCGTTTTGAAAACTCCGTCTCCGTAGGGATTCTAACACATGCCCACAGGCCCGATAGGCAAGGGTACTGGTAGCCACGCTATCGCGTTTATAAATACCAGGGAACTTCAAATGAAAACCACAAAAGTGTGATAGCAATTACAATAACCATGCCATTGTCTTGTAACCTGTCAATATTGTTGGTAGGGATGCTAAGAGCGTTAAGCCCGTGACATTACTGTGCAGACGAACACGATGACATCAAAAGGACAGTTTGAAGATGACCGCCCCACTTTTGACATACACAAAAGACAACCAACGTTCTGTTATCTGTTTTTTGATCACTTAAGTGATTATAGAAATTCATCAGTGAATGAAGGTCCAGTATTGTGATGTATGCCTGCCATTCCAGCAAGTGTATGCGTGGATGTAGTTATTTGCATATCCTTTACAGGACGTAACAGTCAACCTCATAAATTTTGGGCTGTTCGTGATTCCTGGGAAAGTTTACGTTCAGTAGTTTGCCATTGCTATCTGATCGACAAGCACCCATACCATAAAAAAAAAACCCACCAGAGTAAGGCGGTCTGCTGCCAAATCGCCCACAGCTGTGTTTCGAACTTGGTATGCGGGATTACGAACTGCAACAAAGACAGCTCATAAATAAATACTCACGTATTGTTTGGTGATCAAAGAAGTAACGGTAAGAATAGAAGACTAGAGGACGCACTAGACAACATAAAAATTGCACATATTCCAACGTTGTGGTTAGTGTGGATGATAGACCTGGCTAATGAAGGCACTTTTCTAGGGTGTCTAGATGGTCATGCGTCGAAGTACACTTGTTACTGCAGCGAGGCGTTGTCGTCATATGGAGGTGACAGGTTCGAATCCCTGTCGGTAACTATAGCTTTCAATTGTTATGTTGTCTAGTGCGTCGTCTAGTCTCTAATCCGTACCCTTACTTCTATGATCGCCAAACAATACGTGTCTTTATTTTGAACTGTCGTTGTGGCCGTAAATAATCCCCCAATTGATATTTATGTATACGGATATGGGGATAGCACCATCTACCCAATACACACAAACGTTCTTTGCTTACTTGACTAATCTGACTATTCTAATGGGTGATTCCAATCTTTACTTACTTGACTAATCTTACTATACTAATGGGTGATTCCACTCTTTTCTTATTTGACAAATCTTACTATTCCAATGGATGATTCCACTCTTTTCTTATTTGACTAAACTTACTATTCCAATGGGTGATTCCAATCTTGCTTACTTGACTAATCTGACTATTCCAATGGGTGATTCCAATCTTGCTTACTTGACTAATCTGACTATTCTAATGGGTGATTCCAATCTTGCTTACTTGACTAATCTGACTATTCTAATGGGTGATTTCAGTCTTTGCTTACTTGACTAATCTGACTATTCTAATGGGCGATTCCAATCTTTACTTACTTAGCTAATCATACTATTCTAATAGGTGATTCCACTCTTTGCTTATTTGATTAATCTTACTATTCTAATGGTGATTCCACTCTTTTCTTATTTGACTAATCTTACTATTCTAACAGGTGATTCCAGTCTTTGCTTATTTGACTAATCTTACTTTACTAATGGGTGATTCCAATCTTTGCTTACTTGATTAATCTTACTGTTCTAATATGGGATTCCAATGCAAAAACAGGACACAATAACTATAGGGATACAACTATGGACTCAGAGAAAGCAATGACGCAGGAGATAAACTGACTGGATGGCGAGAGATGACAATTTGATTATAGGAAATACCTGGCTTAAACAACACACTATACATCTCTGGATGTAGGGAAGTTATGACAAAGAAGTCTGTAGCCACCTTGATTACTTTGTAATTCAAAATATACACAAAATTGTGTCGATATCAATTTAAAAAATACCCCGGGTGGATTGTTTCTGTGATCGCATTCATGCAAACTTGATTACTCGGTTAAAACTGTAACATGGTAGAATAACAAACTGGACAATACAATTTGATTTATAGCTGAAAAAAGTTATTAAGAGAATAAGGGAAACCATAAACCGTAGCGCGCGGGACCGTTATAGTGCCTTAGCAAAAGTAGATGAAACTGAACATAAATGAGACATATTAAGAGACTCAAAAACATACCAAAAGTAGATGGAACTGAACATAAATGAGACATATTAAGAGACTCAAAAACATACATTTGTAGTACCCAGTTACATTGCTGTGCCAAAAGTAGAAGGAATTGAACACTCAAAAACATACCAGAAGTATAAGGAATTTAACATAAATGAGACATATTAAGAGACTCAAAAACACACCAAAAGTAGATGGAACTGAACATAAATGAGACATATTAAGAGACTCAAAAACATACATTTGTAGTACCCAGTTACATTGCTGTGCCAAAAGTAGAAGGAATTGAACACTCAAAAACATACCAGAAGTATAAGGAATTGAACATAAATGAGACATATTAAGAGACTCAAAAACACACCAAAAGTAGATGGAACTGAACATAAATGAGATATATTAAGAGACTCAAAAACATACATTTGTAGTACCCAGTTACATTGCTGTGCCAAAAGTAGAAGGAATTGAACACTCAAAAACATACCAGAAGTATAAGGAATTGAACATAAATGAGACATATTAAGAGACTCAAAAACACACCAAAAGTAGATGGAACTGAACATAAATGAGATATATTAAGAGACTCAAAAACATACATTTGTAGTACCCAGTTACATTGCTGTGCCAAAAGTAGAAGGAATTGAACACTCAAAAACATACCAGAAGTATAAGGAATTGAACATAAATGAGACATATTAAGAGACTCAAAAACACACCAAAAGTAGATGGAACTGAACATAAATGAGACATATTAAGAGTCTCAAAAACATACATGTTAAAACATTGTCTGGTATCTATTTTAGACTGGGTCTACCTAGAAGAACAGGTAATTTTCTTAAAAATTCGACTGGATGTGGATACGAACCCATGACATCCGGGACGACAGACGAGCGTCTAGCTACTACGCCACCTTAGCTTCCAATGTCAGATGCACTTAAAGAGTTAATTTCACCAGTAAAGGGAATACCACGAAGGAAATTGATGGCATGAGAAATATATTTCCTATGGATGAAAGTGTGGCTGAATGGGTAAAAGCGCTTGTTCTTAAAGTTCCTGTGTGCTGAGGCCAAGGTAGAATGTTGTCTGCGTGTATTTTTAATGACTACAGTGTTTGAAAATATTGCCGCTCCAAGTTTTGTATTTACCTATTATGTTGGATGAACTGTACAAAGGATGAAAAAAAAAACAAAAAACACTAGGACCGGCAATATTTTCAAACACTGCACAGTCATTAAAATTACACCCTATACTTCCAATCAGCATTACTGAACGGATACATGCGCTTGCTCGTTAACCTCCGGTGTGCTGACGCCGAGGTAGCGAGTTGTCTGCATTTTCTTTCTACTTTTTTCCCTTCTACTTTTGGAAAAGCACTGTAACGGTGTACTAACAATGTATGTTCGTAACAATTTTACTTTAATTTGTCTTCTGGTGCCGTATGTTCCTACCAACAGTTCAGACGACACCAAATTAAACAACCATGTTCTTGAAAAAGTCAACAGCTTCACATACCTAGGAAGCAAAATGACATCTACAGGGGACTCAACTCCAGAAATTTTATCTAGAATCGCACTGGCATCTGGTGCCTTCAATAAACTGTCAAACATCTGGAAGTCAAAGACACTCAGCAAACATACGAAACTTAAAATCTTCAACTCTTGTGTGATTCCAGTGCAAACGTATGGATGTGAGAGTTGGAAATAAACGGTAGCTTTAGACAAAAAATTAGACAATTTTGAGAACAAATGTCTTAGAAAAATGTAAAACCTCCACTGGACAGGTTTCAGAACCAATACGCAAATAAGACAAGAGACTAAGCAAGACATTGTATCCAGTTTTATAAGAAAACGCCGTTGGAACTACATCGGCCATGTACTCAGAATGGATAAGACAAGACTTCCCAACCAAGCCCTCTTATGGTCACCAGTAGGGAAAAGAAAAAGGGGAAGACCAAGAGAAACCCTGCGTAGAACCATCATCAGAGAAGGCTCATTCATCGGCCAAGTGAACATCCAGGATCTACAACGGGTAACAGCGAACCGCCGGACATGGAGAGCAATGACTTCTGCCCTATGCGCCTCCTTAGGCTCAAGAGGAAAGACTAACTAACTAACTATGTTCTTTATACTGTTTAATCTCTGCATTGCTATAACTAGCCTGTGTGAAACATATTTGGAACAATCCGCATTGTCATAGATTGTGAAGCCAATACTTTCAAGGTTTGTGACACTTTCAATGTCTTCCTTGTGGATTTGGGTCTTTCTTTGGTATGTAATTTTATCCGTGGATATTATTTTTGAGTTGATCAAGTTCAGAAATTGATTATGCCTTTCACTGTGTCTCTTCACAAATAAGATCAGCTCTTTTAACTATTTAGAACTATTTGAGAGTTGAACTGTGTCATCTGCATATCTTAGTTCTGGAATTGTATTGAAAATGGATGAAAGTTGTCTCTAGTAAATTCTATTTTGGCATTTCTCATTGGGCATATTCTTAAACAAGTGAATCGGTACAGCTATCTCGGAACAGTCATAACATATGATGGGAGATGCCTTAAAGAGATTAGAACAAGAATTGTCATTGCGAAGGTAGCCTTTTGCAAGATGAAAAACACACTGACCAATAAAAAGATATCAATTGAAACGAGAAAAAGAGTGTTGAAGTGCTACATAGAACCCATACTTTTGTATGGATGTGAAGCGTGGACAATAAGCAGTCAAGCTGAAAAACATCTGATGGCTGTGGAAATGTGGTTTCTGAGGAAAATGCAAAGAATACCATGGACAGACAGAAAAACCAATGAACAAGTCCTTCAAGAAACAAATGAAGTTCGTAAAATGATTAGAGACATTAGACCTAGACAGTCAAAATTTTTTGGTCATGTTATGAGAAGAAATGAATTTAAGAACTTGGTGACAACTGGCAAGATCGAAGGGAAGAGACCAAAGGGAAGACCAAGAAGTAAATATCTGGATGGCTTGGCCACGTGGCATAGTCGAGACAAACACACGGAGCTGATCCACGACTCTGGTGATCGAATGAGATGGCAAAACATGACCGCCCACGCTTATCGGCATGGCACATGATGGGTGGATGGATTTCTCATTACAGTTTCTGCGTATATGTTGAATAAGTATAGCGAGAAAATGCTTCTTTACTTCCCATTTACAACCAAAAAAAAATGGGTGGGTGGGGGGCTACTTGTTTCTTGTAAATATTTCATTATTATACTGAGCTCTTTCTCATCATTGTTAATATCTTCCAACATTTTTATCATTGTATCGTTTTCCACCTAATCAAATGTCTTCGTATATTCTATAAAGCACAAATTCATGTCTATGTGTGTCTTTATTGATCTTTCTGTTAGTTTTCTAATGTGTAGAGTGCATTATGTGCACCATGTTCTTCAGAAAGTCCATACTGTTCTTCACAAATTTCTATTTTCATTGTGTTTCGTGTTCTTCTCATTGTAATATTGATTAGTAGCTTAGTGACATGGATTGTGAGGTTTATTGTATGAAGATGTTAGCATTCATTTGTTGCTGATCATTTTGGCATTGCTATAACTACTGATCTCAGCATATCACTAGGTATATATCCACGGTTGTAAATATAAACATTTTGATTACCATTTATACTCCAAATTTTTCCAGTACTTCTAATTATTTTATCGTGATAACATCTGACCCGACCGTTTTACCCTTCTTCATGTGTTGATATATATATATATATATATATATATATATATATATATATATATATATATATATATATATATATATATATATATATATATATATTATAAATAATTATATATATTATTATATTGTTGATAATAATAATCAATAAATATACAAAATGTCGACTTATGATATATATCTATAAATAAATGGAAGGGTTAAAATAAAAGTAATGGACTTTTGTACACGCCATATGCACATTGGGCATAAGTTGTGAAACCCATATTTGTATAGATCGATTGGTAAAATAGATGGGAGGGAATCTACATTGTTGATATTAGCGAGACATCACAACATAATATTTGCTACAGTTGCCCACCTTGTCCTCGTACCCCCCCCCCCCCCCCCTCACTCTCTCTCTCTCTCTCTGTCTGTCTCTCTGTCTCTCTGTCTCTCTCTCTCTCTCTCTCTCTCTCTCTCTCTCTCTCTCTCTCTCTCTCTCTCTCTCTCCTCCACACAAACAACTCAATTTCGTGACAAGTTCACTACGTGACATTCCCATAATTGTTGGCCCCTGGATAATTTTGGCTAAGAAACACACCTGGCAACTGGACAGTGTCAAACTGACAGGGATATCTTTGAATGCCAGAAAAGACGGACAAGAGAAACATGATATCGATGCGATAACAAGGTTAACAATTGATACTGTCACCCTAAACATCGACGCAGTGGAGTCTGCACAATATCTAGTGACATGTTCCTGTCACCCCGCAGTTTGAGTTGATAATTTCTGACGTATTTGTTTGTTGTAAATAAATCTGCGTTTTCTCTTCTCCCTAAACTCTCTGTGTTATCTCCATTTTCAATCAACTAATGAAGAGTGAGCCCAATTGATATTTGGCATACTATTATTCTACTCCAGGTGAATAGGCTGAAGCCGACATGGGCGTTGGTGATCCTTCATTTCTCTCTGTCACTTGATTTCTTGATATACTTGATGTTTGTCATTTTATTTTGTATGCCAACTGGCTAATGAGTATAAACTGTTCATATCCATTGTTGTTTGTTTTCCTCTGCCTCTTTAGGATACGGTTTTTCCTCACTTATCAATTTATTTCTTGCACAACTTCTAAATCTGTGATAGAATCAGTAGAGAAATACTTGATTCCTTTCTCAGACTATATATATATATATATATATATATATATATATATATATATATATATATATATATATATATATATATATATATATATATATATATATATACTTTTATTACGTAAGAATGAGGTGGTAGAGGCTGCAGAAAGCTTTTTAATTGTTGAATGAAAAGAATATACATTTCCTTTATATGACTACTACAGTTGCGATTACTGTTGCAGTAATATCTTTCTTTATTAATATTTGAAAAGGCTTTCTTGAGTTCTAATAGTGGAGATTAAATCTGGGGGACATAACCTGTTGTCTGGTATTGCAAAAATGGAGTGAGTGGGTGTCATAGTTGAATGAATAAGAGCGCACAAACTTAAAAATCCTGTGCGCTGATGTCGAGGTAGCGGGTTCAACTCCTATGCCGGCCAGGTGGACTGAAATGTTGATTTATCGTCCTAGAGTAGAGAACGTAAATTACAAGTATATCTGAAGTCGAAGTGGGTTCGCCTGAAGGCGAGAGATACTGGTTATAGGGAACGGTAATCCACAAGTAAAAATCAATCTAGTGCACTAGAAGTACTAGCTCATGAATGGACTACGTTTGAGATCAAAGCGAGCGATCGCAATTAAAAAGTGTGAGCTAATACATCTGGGGAACATAATCTGTTTCTTGTCATTGAAATTAACTTAGAATTCCCTAGTAAATTTAGGGAACAGCGTGAGGACTGCATTTGAAAATTAACACAGAATCCGACAGTAAATTTCGTAGAAATAAAAATAAACAAACAGTAAATTTAGGAGAAATGTCATGCCAGACCGCCTCCCCGAAAACGGGTAAGGTAAGGCGTGTTCTAAACATGCCATTCCACAATAAATACTTGTGTCTGTTCGTCTTTCCTAAATCCTCCATTGGAACAAAAACCGTCACAAACTCACGCCATGCTGTCCTTCTGTTGTTATCTCAGGCAGCTCTGTCCGTGTCTTCCTTCGCGTTGTTCTTCTCAGTTTCTAATTATCTTTCCTTGCATGCTCAAATATAGTAAGGCACTAGCAATGAGGCGGTTCTATCCCGTTTTGTGCAAATATAAAGAGTTTGTGTTAAATTTAAAACTATCGTGGGGACAAAGGTTGATTCCACATTCGAACAATATATGTGACTGTGTGTTTTAATTGTTTCATCTTAAGTTTTATTTATTTATTTACTTTATATGCATACTATATAACTCTCCAGTATGCACCTGATGAGATGCAGCGAATTAAGCCAGACAGAAAATTGTGCAACGTATTTGTTTGTTTGTTTGTTTGTTTGTTTTTTCTCTCTAAATATGGGTTTTGTGATAATTTTAATATCTTCTTTTGACTTCTAAAAATGTCCTAATGCTATGAAAGCTCCTTATACAGTTTTAAATTCGTATATTAATATTTCTATTTTCCCCCGAAAACTGAGTCTACATTGATGCCTACATATATGTGTGATCCCACACATTGAATCGTGGTTTTCTCACGGGAGACCGGGTTATCATTTGCTTCACTAATAGTTATGTAACTGCCCAGTAATGTATTTACTTTAAAAATACTGTGACATCTATGGACATACTGTGACGAGAAAAGGCATGCGAAATGACAGGCAGGCAGACAGGCTTGCGTCATGCGTGCGTGCGTCCGTCCGTCCGTAATGCATGCATGCATCAGCACACACACACCACACACACACACACACACACACACACATCCATCCATGCATGCATCCGTCCGTCCGTACTTACGTCCGTCCGTACCATACATACATATAACAACACATATTATCTGTTGAAATATAAGCATTGCCCAAAGCTTCCGCGCAGAAATAAACCCCCAATCAAATAAGAAATTAAAAGATTTTCTCGACTGTTTGTTTCCCACAAATAAACGTTTATATTAGGCCACTATATCCCCCCCCCCCCCACCCCGTTGGCCATTTCGTAAGCATCTATTCTAAAATAGCAAGACAATTACGCCGGAGTCTTTCAAAGTAGATCCTACAGACATTCCTTGGGGCATACGAGTTGAAACTGTCTGTTTTATTCCTTGCTGTTCTTTTCAGGACATATACAACTTTGGCCATAACGTCAATTGTACACAGATAATGAGTGGGGTAATTCTTGTTGTTCGTTCAAGTTTGTCTAATGATGAATGACGGAAGTACTAATGAAGTCCGTAACGAGGCCAGTGATGTTGATGTATCCACGGAGTTTCCTGTAATGAGCGGGGTTGGTTGTAACTAATGAACATTTGTCACAACTCGCCTAGGGATGTGTTGGGTTGGGTTGGAAACAGGGCAGAAGGAGAAGATGAATGGGAGCAGGAGGAGGAAGAAGAGGAAGAAGACGATGGAGGAGGATGAGTTGGGAGATGAGGAGGAGAAAAATAAGAAGGGGAAGGAGAAAAAGAAAAAGAAGAAGAAGAAGAAACAAGCAGAAGTGAAAGAAAAAGAACATAAGGAATAAAACGAAGAAGAAGAAGAAGAGTTGAATTGAGATGAGTTAGGCTGAGATGAGTTCGGTTGAGATGAGGTAAGCTGAGATGGGTTGAGTTGAGTTGAGATGAGGTGAGTTGATTTGAGTTGAGTTCGGTTGAGATGATTTGAGTTGAGTTGATTAAGTTAAGATGAATTGAGATGAGGTGAGATGAGTTGAGTTGAGTTGAGATGAGATGAGATGACTTGAGATGAGATGAGATGAGGTTAGATGATATGGGATGAGTTGAGATGAGTTGAGATGAGATGAGTTGCGTTAAGTGAGTTGAGATGAGATGAGTTGAGCTGAGTTGAGATGAGATGAGTTGAGTTGAGATGAGATGAGATGAGTTGAGATAAGATAAGTTGCGTTAAGTGAGTTGACAAGAGATGAGTTGAGTTGAGTTGAAATGGGATGCGATGACATGACTTGAGTTGAACTAAGAACCGACATCAGTGCACTCAGGACATTCCCACTCGGGCTCCATCCCCTCGTTCAACAGCCAGCTAAGAGTCACACTACTAATTGTTCCAGCCGCCATTTGATTGAAATTTCTCCTGGCCTTCCCTCTCAGATTTGATATTTGTTTACTGAAACCGTCCACAAGTAAACACAGTAATCTAGTTCTGGAAGTCTCTACAGTGACGAGAGACGTTTGCCCCCCTGTCCGATGCTCTTGGTTCGAATCACATCGTGGTGGATTGTTTTAAATAACGCGAGCTTCCACGTCAGCCCAGCTGTGAACAGATTGCTGGAAATGTCTTGGAAAATAAAGGCGACCCACGTGATCCTGACCATATCCGACTGGCTGTAAAATATGGATAGAACACCATATACCCAATGAGTCTTAAATAGTGAAAGAGGGCCCTCTGCTGGGCTGAAAGGTTAAGAGCGCTCACTCTTAAACTTTCTGTGCATTGGTGACGGGGTAGTTGGTTCATACCATACACCGGTCATCTTGGATTAAACGTTGACTTCTGGTTGAGAAAGCAATAGTAAACTATTTAACCTAAAATTGCCTAAAAGATCAACCTGGGGTTGGTCGCAACGTCCTGCAAGTAGGAAGCAACATACAAATAGTTTTCAAAGTCAGGAGAGACCAAAAAAAAAACAAAACAAGTAATATATGTTCTATATCTTAAATAAAACTATCGATTATTTTCGCCCTCTTAGAGTTCTTAATTCAATCATCGTCACCGAATATGTGACGTGATTTTTGCACAAACATCACCTTCTTCCCTCTCGGCTGGATCTCTAGATTTTACTTCTATAATCACCTACTTCTGTCACTGAGGCTATTTCTGGGCTGTCCCCGTTTGAGTGTCAAGAGAGATAACCCAATAATTAGTCGTGGAGGGAAAAAACGACAAATGCCCGCGCATACCGGATATCCTGGCAGTGAAGCTGACGGAATAAAACAATGGCGGTACACTTCCGGTAGTGATTAGAAACATGCCTGCTAACTGGCATGAACACTCAAATTGTGAGGAGATTATGATGGGGGTTGTGATGTTGGACATCGGTTGTACATCACAGATTAGATGCCTCGAGCGTTCTAAATTTCATTTATTTATTTCCTTTTGTTTTCTTTTTTGCTTGTTTATTGGCTAGCTTTTCTGATTGTTTGTTTATTTGCGTTTAATTTTATTTCGTGTTGTCGATGTGCGTTATTCATTCTGCTACTTTATTAACACTTTTTTTTTCTTCAGCTTGTTGTTGGTGTTAATTTTGTTGCTGTTCTTGTTGTTGTTCTTCTTATTTTTCTTCATATTCTTCCACTTCCTCTTTGGCGCTGTTATCATCATCTTAACAGATTGAATTCCAAAATAAAAAATATGTCTGGAAAGAACAAAAATGGATGGCGGAAAATGGGAAGTAGGGGTGTGTTACAGTTATGACCTAAAATTTGTTAATATGGTAACAGCCTGGAGTATTATAAATCAAATTAAGGCAGGTTTCTTAGGGGAAACTGCTGAATTGATAATTTAATTAAGACAACATTTTGCAATGAGAAAGTGCCGGTGATTTATACATATGGGAAGTCGCTTAAGACGATTAATCGGCACATGACAATTAATAAGTTTAAATACAGCTTAAAGTGCCCGAAATTATTTATCTTCCACAACCCCCCCCCCCCCTCCAGTCCCTTACTCAGTAGCTCCAACGATGATCGTGCCCCCCCCCCCTTTTTTTTCCACCCCGTCCCCAGGGTTCTCCGCATTCGTGGTCTCAACGACGCAGTCCGGGAAAGGAACCCACGACCTTCAGAGCACACGTCATTTGGCTTCACCAATTCACCACGGAGCTTGAAACCGGACAATGTCTTGCGACAATTTCTGATGAAGACTAAACACCAATGAATCTGCCCGGAGTCCTTTAATTGATCAATTGCCATGAGATGATTAATCGTCTTTATTGACTTCCTGTATCTGTCATGGGATTATATATAGTAGTTTCCCAAATGTAACCCCCTTTAATTTTCGACTAAAGTATTAACAACATGTAAGTCTCAACTTCCCATTTTGCGCCATTCATTTGGGGGGGGGGGGAGGGGGCAAACCTACGTTTTGTTTCACACTGAATCTGTTAATGTCGTTTCTACACTACACATTACCGTTTTCCACTGACAATATGGCATGTTTCACGCAGGGACCATGTCTCCACCTTGAGATTCCCTGATTACAATCAATCGATCATCGCTTTGGTGTCTTCCCTTGACTAAGGTAAACGAAAGTTGCTACCATCTTCTAGCAGACATTTTCTGTCGCTGAACAGCGCCGTAATTTCGATTGCTGCGGAAACTGCCCCGTTCCAGCCACAACTGGCTTCCGCGGTGGCAACAAACGAACTAGTCCCAAGTTTTTCTGAATGACGTACAAGCTATTTATTTTTTAAATGGAACTAAGTCTTAACGGACATCACTGGCTAAGCTAGCAGGGCTGATTGAGAACTCATAGTAAGCCGACAGATATTTGAAGTGGCAAGCATTTTAGACCAAACGATGGGCCAAACAGTGGTGGCATTATGTTGAAGATACCGACCGACAGGGTGGCAAAGCAAGAATCAGGTGTGTAGAAAGATAGATAAAGAAAGACAGCGTCTTGCAGTCTTTCATCGTGACCGCATAAAGTGTCTTAACAGGAATTGATACATTCTATTGAAGACAGAGAGAGTGAAGATGTCTGATCGCCCATGCTAAAAACGCTAAACAAAATATAGAACTATCGCCTTATTCCCAATTTTGCACAGGGCACGAACAATCTCCTTAATTGCGATACACAAAACTACGAAATGAGGTACCGAGTTTTCACAATGTTTTACAATTGCTACTTCTTACTATATGACCTAGAACGCGTCCTGTGTGGACTTTTTGCCCTTGCTATGCGGGAGTGTGGGAGAATGAAGAGGCTGATAGGCTGACATGAAATTTACCTCTTGGTAGTAGTTTGCCTATGGATAAGGGAGAGGTAGTCGTGCGCCTGTGGGACCAAGTGGAGAAGGTGGAGGAACAGATTGAGAACCCGTATGTGGAAAGGGTGAGATTGCGGGGGATTGGCAGAGGTTCTGGAAGAACTGAGAGGCAAGACCAGGAAAACTTTCAACCGCTTAGCGGTGGGAACGATTAGTAGTGTGACTCTGGCTGTTGAACGAGAGTACGGAGCCCGTATGGGAATGTCTTGAGTGCAGTGATGTCGTTTCTTAGCTCAACTCAACTGAACTCAAGAAAGCTTTCTTATTATTATACATAATGCTCCACATTCATTAGCCTCTTTCAGGCAATCGTTGTTAATTACTCTGATAGTCTAAGGCACATGTGTCAAACTCAAGGCCCGCGGGCCACATCCGGCCCGCCTTACAATCATATCAGACCCGAGAAGTCTCAACCGACGTACAAATATATTCGGCCCAATAGAGAATTTTAAGCATATATATATATTTTTTATAGTCACGATATAAAGTGCAAATCAAATTCCCTAATTAGCAGCTTTCCGAATGATAGGCTACCTGAGAGCGTCCTCGCTTCGATCAGAATAAGCGATAATAAAAGTTGTGTAGTGAGTTAGTGTTCGTCGTTATAGTTACATAGCAACGTTCAGATGCTCGTTTTGGATTGGGGCATACAAATTGAAAGTAGTGAAATGCCCGGATATTACATCACTTGTTCCCGCTACGGTTAACCTGACATTAATCAAGCGTATGTCGGTAGATTTCTTATAAAATCAAAGCTAACCTTTAAAATGGCCAAGAGAAAAGTTGATTCTGAAAACAGAGCCTTTCAAAGCTGGGAGGCTGAATATATGTTTACTGATATTGGCGGGAAACCTGTGTGTCTATTTTGTGGAGATAATGTGGCTGTGATAAAAGAATATAATCTGATACTTACTCCCAACATAAACGAACTTGTAGCCAAGAAAAGATGCCAAACATCGTGCTCTGACAAATTGACATAAGAGTGAAAATGTGTATACCAATGATGTTTTATTATTAAAACTTTTTCTGTTTTAATTTATAAATAAATGTGATAGCGCCAGACCAACGAATTTTGGTTTGGTCTATCTCGAGTTAAAAACCTGGCCACACCGGAAACGCGACTTGAAACAAAGGGACCGGGGTCCATTTTTCCTTGTAGCAGCCGGCGGTGTGAAGGCAGGCGCTGGGGCCCTGTGTAGTTTTGTGGCCAGCCCGCCTTGAGACGAGAGATGTGTGGTTTCCCATCTGTTCATCAGTGAACAACATATGTCAGAGGAAAAAGCTGTAAGTTTAAAATGTTTAATTTAATAAATATTTGTATAATCGCAGCACACGCCAGTTTACCAACTTGAAAGTGTTTACATGGTGGAACGCGTGGGTGAAAATAATTGCTAGTTAGGTGAGCTTGTAGGAACAAAGAAATATAACTAGATAATGTAGATGAGTATTACTAAAGTGAGCTGTTCTACAGATCAATGTAACGTCCCTGAGGTTTTAGGAATATAACATTTAATTCATAGAGATGCCAGCAATCAGACAATGGTGATGTGAAATATGTAGAATAGGTCATTGATGGTGGTTAAGTATCATAGAGACTGATGTCATGTCATGCCAGCCATGCTAGCACAAGATTATTTTGTTGGGAATTATTTTACATGGTTATCCTATGGCATTAATGTGTTACTGGCTAAATAGATATGTGGGAGATTCACCAAAATATACAATGTGTGGGGTCATAAATTAGTTTATAGTAAAGACTGAAATAATGCCACATGGTGCCATGTAGGCCATGTTGGCATGGAAGGGAGTAAGTGCTTGTGAGGTTGCTAGAAATGAAGGTTACTTAACAACAGAGTGGTGAGAATCATATGTGTATGTGTATACAGCAGCAAGATATGTTTACAGGATTATTCTGTGATTATGGTGAGCATCACATTGGATGTTTGGTCAAGTGTTGGGTATGAACACTCCAAAGCAACGAGTAGGGGAGAATAACCATAATATATGTGTAATATTTATAACATGTGTAAAGCAGGGAAGGGTACTTACATGTTATATGTGGGAATGATGGGTTAATGGTTAAGCTATGTAGTTAGGACATGTAGGTAATAAATAGAAGTAAAGGAAATAATGCGTTGAATTGTAGGGACGCCATGCAGATTGATAGCTACTAGGTGTAGGAAATAATGCATCTTAATACGCGGGGTGTGTATCAGCAATCATTGTGTAATCGTAACTGCGAATGAAGTGTGGCTTTACTGAGGGAGAACAGGCAGGTGCATCTGGAACTGATATTGGTAAAGGGGTTTCTCATTTAGCATTGAAGTCTGGTGTCACATCTGCTATATTATGCAGTAGTGTTTGTGCTAGTGTATCAAACTGGGAGTTTTATGTGTAGTAAAACAGGGTGTTTGTTGTACCAGGGGAAGGGTGTGATTTATTGCTACGTACCACCTTTTGCAAAGATATATGCACTTGCGATGCGACACGAAGCGTAAGAGAAGAAAATGTATAACCGGTGTATCGTAGGAAGAATGATGGGAAATAGAGGGCATAACTGCACATTTGCTGTCCACTCACAGATAAAAGTACACTGGTGTAGTTGGCATTAGTGTGTAATAATAAGGACATAATATATATAGTACACTGGTTGTTATACTAGTGCTGATATTTTGTTTCTACCCATGAACATGGTTATGACATAATATATATAGTATACTGGTTGTTATATTAGTGCTGATGTTCTGTTTCTGCCCATGAACATGGTTATGCTTTGATCCTGTCTCATATGGATGATGCACTCTTACTTGATACTATGGTGTATTTATTTTATGAACTGTCTTAGTAGCCTCAGAGTTCCTCGGTTGAGTTCCTGTGTAATACATGTCTATCTTCAACTTTCTGTGAATGTGGTGATTCTTTTATGTGCAAATGTTACATTGCCACATTCTACAAATATGGTAATTCCACTAGGTATATGTGTCCATTGCTTTTCACGGTTGAACATGTTTTGCCTGTTGGTTATTAATTTATAATATCATGCGGTAATGTGTGTGATGTCATATTGTTGTTGATATCCTTTATCAAAACATGGACATTGCAGGAGCAGTGTGTCCTATATCATATGGCATCCCTCATAAGTTTAGGTATTTAAATGACAGAAGAAAGGTGGTGCATTGGGTATTATGATTGTAGTGATAGCTATGGTGAGAGTGATCATTTGATGATTGTGATGGTTTTATGTCGCGATGTATGTTATATGTCTGAGTTGTTGTCGGTGACTTAGGTTATAGCCTGTGTCCTGATTGTTGCTGGTGTCATGTGTAGAACTACCTCTGCTATGTTGATGTTGTCTAGCTGTCATCAGTACAATGGTGTGTGTCCTTCTGATGCCATATTGAATTGCATATCCTATGTCTGCTTGATTGCTGTTGGTGCATTGGACTGTATTTATGTCCTCTAGGTACATGTTCAAATGGTGTTGTCCTGTTAGAGTCGTTGTACACCGGTGTAGCTGAGTTGTGTTCGGTGTTGATTTTGACAAGTTGATTAGTGTTGCTGTGTAACATTGGCATTTATGGGGGGTATTGTCAGCCTGTGCTGTTGGGGATGAGAAGTTGTGTTGGACCAGAGACCTGTAGGGAATGACCTCTCTGAATTGAAGACATTCTGTAAGTGAATGCTGGGCTGTATGGGGAGGTGGAGCAGGCTGAGGTTGTTGCATTAGGTGTTCTATCCTAGCAATATCAAGTGTAATCTCATGACAGCAGTGGCACAACTGGAGAAGACAATAGTAGGTGATCTGATGATGCAGCATTGATTGCTGCATTTAACCATTAGAGATGTAGTCTCATGATAGCAGTAGTACAACTAGAGGGAATAGCAAAGTGGATAATTTGATGGAAGACATTTGTTATATGTAGGTTAATTCAAATGTTATATTGCATGTGCTCATTGCTTCATGTGTTTAATATGTTGTCTTTACCATGATAATCAAAGATTGTGTTTTCCATTGTTACAGGAGCGGCTGACTAGTTAGTGTCAGCAGGCCTGGGTTCTTGGTGGGATAGTAAATTGTGTCACAACTCTTTGTTTATGTCGTGTCTTGGGGTTTATGTTGTGTAACCTATGTTTTTGTAGTGCCTTATTGTCTGTGCAGTGTTGCTTGTGTCAAGGTTCTTTATTGTGTCAGTCTAACCAGCTATTGCTTGGAGCACCTGTGTTGTGGTACTTGGTGTACCCTGTTGTCTTAAGTGGTGTTGATTGGTTGGGTGTTACCCACTGTTGTTGTTTGATATATACAGTTGTCTGTTGTATCTGTAATTGAACATCCCTTATTGAATGCTTTATTCAATGTGTTTGAACACAAATTGTCACCAGAATTTGTAGCAATTGATAAATAAAGAGCTATTTTTGTACTGTTTTTGATTCGTTTGTTTAGTCTCTTTTAGTTTTTACAGTCACTATTTCTACCACAATCTAACACCTTAATCCAATGTCTGGGTCTTAAATATGACAGTCAGTCCAGAGTTGAGGCCCCTGCCTGAGATCTCGTATATCTTCTTATCTAATTACTATAATCTTTTTTTGTCGGTTGAGGCGGTGTGAGGTTCTCTCTCTTTTCACTATTTTTCTTCTTTGGCCGTAACGAAGTCAGAACTACTCTTTACCTCTTAGCACCGTAGTGAAGGAAGCATCAGTCTTTATGATTGTCTCCCTTTGTCTTTTACCATCGACTACATAAATAAAAGAATTAATTGAAAGTTAATAATGTTTAAAAAAGGATTAATTTTCGGCTTACTGAATATTTATCCTGCCCGTCCCGCAACTTTACGTGTGATTTGAGTTTTGGCCCGCTGAGAAATTGAGTTTGACACCCCTGGTCTAAGGTATTTGTATCTTTCGTTTCAGGAACCACATCTTCGTTGAACCAGGCTTTTCCTAATCGGTGCATTGACGTTACATGATTCACTGCCTGCCATGATCGAGTTGTTAGAAAAACAGATCATGGCATGGCTTGGATAAAGTGCGGTCTGCACCAGGTGACTGTGTAAAGTTACCCGCCACGAGCGTGACCACAAGAGCGTGAAAGCGCTTGGGACGCTTTGTGGAAAGGACAAAGCGCCACCTTCAATCAGTTGGGCTGGAGCCACGGTCAAGGCTGGAACTGGTTCTTTGGTTCAAGTAGCACGGCCACACACGGCGCCGTTAGTAGCGTGTTTAGAAATGTAATGTATATTCGTATAACATTGTAGTACGTTGTAAGGGTAACTGACAATGTACATCGTGATGTTTCGAGGAATAGAATGTGAAAAACAAATGCGTTATTAAAGACACGTTGAGTTTACTTTAGATAGTAGTTGTTATGAACTGTGCTGAGAGGAAGAGTTTAAACAGAACTTAAGAAAATAATAGAAATAGCTGCAGTGAGAAGAACGCAGCACCGCCAGGCAGAAATGCATTGGTACAGAAGTGCAACCGCACAGTCAGAAAGATACAATATTTGCACCACAGCGAAACCTCTCCAATTACTTGTAGAGCGGCGTCAATATCGGACAGGATGTGTATCTGGCAGGACGAACGCTTTGTGTGCCAACTAGTCTCATCTGGGTTGTCATCTTGTCCATGAGGTATAAGACCATGGGTATCACGCCAAGTATTCCATCCATCCATCCATCCATCCATCATGTGCCATACCGATAAGCGATATTAGAGTCATTAGACGTAGACAGTCAAACTTTTTTGGGCATGTTATGAGAAGAAATGAATTGGAGAACTTGGTGACAGCTGGCAAGATCGAAGGGAAGAGACCAAGGGGAAGACCGAGAAGTAAATACCTGGATGGTTTGGCCACATGGCATGGTCGAGACAGGTACACGGAGCTGATACACGACTCTGGTGATCGAGTGAGATGGCAGAACATGACCGCCCACGCTTATTGTCATGGCACATGATGGATGGATGGATGATGGTCACGTTTTGCATAAGAACGTTTTCAGTGTCTAAAATGTAGCTTTTACTTTACAAATTCTGCTTTCAATCATTGTTACACATCTTCCATCTGGTAATGTGATTGCCTCTAAGTATTTAAATTTATCAAAATGATCAAGCATTTTTACTTCAATTGTTAAGTTATATTTTGGAGTGATCTTTTACTTTGGCTGACTCTGTGGTAAAGGGCTTGTGAATGCAATTCGTAATCCCGCATACTGCGTTCGAAAAACAGCTGAGGGCGATTTGGAAGCAAACCGCTTTGCGTAGCTTTTCAATCAATAATATGAGTGCCGTTCCTTTAGAAGGCAACGGTAAACCACTGGACGTAAACTTACCAAGAAATCATTAACAGGCAAATAAAATGTTTTAAATGCGGGGTTGACTGCGACGTCCTTTAAAATATTTGCAAATAACTTCATTTACTTCGATATATATATATATATATATATATATATATATATATATATATATATATATATATATATATATATATATATATATATATATATAGACAGTCTTTATATTTTGTTGTTTGTTTTCGCACACTCTGTTATTACAATGTTCACCAGTTGCTGTAGATTTTGTGCTACTTAAGCTATAAATAGTGTGCCATCTGAATATCATAGTGAAACCATTACACGAATTTCATTGAAATATATGGAAATTCCAAGTCTCTTACGTGGCTGGGGAAAATGAATGGAAACCACTAAACTAATTTCTCAGAATAAATGTAAGGACAATCAGACTGCTTGGTATTCGTGGCGTGACTTGTAGCAATCACATCGGTCCAAACCCACGACTGTATAGCGTGACGAGACATAACATCTGCTGTCTGATGCAACACGTCTTGGACATACATCTTGTTATGATGTGCACTGTGGGCCGATGTCCACAGGAACAGTGCAAGGGGTCAGCTCGACGGGGACCAATTCAGCACTTGATGAACGCCACGATGAACTAAGGACGAGCGGAATGGTGAATTGTGATAAACATCCAAAGTTCTCCAATGAAATGTGAATTTTAATCTGACAAACAGGTTTGAAATATAGGGCAAGAAACTATGCCACGCAGAAGAAGAAGGAGGAAGAGGAGGAGACGAAGAAGAAGAAGAAGAAGAAGAAGAAGAAGAAGAAGAAGAAGAAGAAGAAGAAGAAGAAGAAGAAGAGAAACAACAACAACAACAACAACAACGTGTGACACATTCAATATTCCTGTGTTTCATTCCGTGTTATGTTACGGCACAGGAATACGTCCTTTCTGCTACTTGTAATCGTGTTTTAGCCAAGCTCACCGTCTGTGCCTCTCGAGGTTTTGGAGATCCATACTGAAGCGCACGCGAGATCGTCTACGTGGAGAGCTCTCCTATACCTAGATTGCATGCACTGGCACGCAAACCTTAGTCCCTCTATATACAGATTGTGAACCCGGGTAATCACGCGCGGTGCTTTCAGAGAATTGATAAATAAAGACTATGCAGTGCGCACATGTTCTGGTCTATGTAACAAAGATAACATAAAGTAAAGTTAGTTAGAGACTGCGTTGCCCACCTTGCGGTACCATCATCATCATCATCATGGGCCCTGCCAGCTGGCGTAGGCGTTCATGTCTCTCCACAGATCTCGGTCTTTAGAGTTCTGGATCAACTCTGTTGATGTTATTCCTGCATGCCACCGTCTCAATCCAACCAGCATAATTTCTCTTGATCTGATCTGTTTCTGCCTCTCTTCCCCTTGATCTTTGCAGTTGTTATGACGTTTTCTAATGGCTCTCTTCTCATCACATGACCAAAGAAAACCGTTTGTCTCTTTCGCATTGTTGTGTATAATGATCCAGTCTCATTAACCTCTTTTACGTATTATCATCATCATCAAATGCCATGCGAGCTGGCGTAGGTGTTCATGTCTCTTCACAGATCTCGGTCTTTTGTGTTCTGGATCAACTCTGCTGCTGATAATCCTCCATGTCACCGTCTCAATCCATACAGAATCATTTCTCTTGGTCGGCCTCTGTCTCTCTTCCCCTCGATCGTTCCAGTTGTCACAAAGTTCTCCAATGCCTCTCATCTCAACACATGACCAAAGAAAGCTGTTTTCCCTTTCTTATTGTTGTATATAATGTTCTAGTTGCATTAGCCTCTTTCAGGCAATCGTCGTTAGTTATGCTGGCAGTCCAAGGAATTCGCAACATTCGTCTTAGGAACCACATCTATGTTGCTTCAAAGTTCTTCCTAATTTGTTCATTTACATTCCACGATTCACTGCCATACAGCAAAACATGTTCTATATTTCACTTTAGCACTCCCCTTCTTACATTCAATGATACTGACTTATTGCATAAGATACTTATTATTTTCTGAAATGCATTAAGGAGCATCACTCATCTGGATTAAAACCTATGCCACGCATTAAAGAGCATTAGTCATCTGGAATTAAACCTATTTCACGCATTAATGAGGTTCAGTCATCTGGAACTAACCTTATTTCACCCATTAAGGAGTATTAATCATCTGGGGAAAAACCTATGCCACGATTTAAGGATCATTATTAATATGGAACTAAACCTTTTTAACGCATTGAGGAGCATCAGTTACTTTGAACACTAACCCATTTCACGCATTAAGGATATTAGTAATCGGGCACTAAATCTATTTCACGCAATGAGGAGCATTAGTTACATGGAACTAAACATATTTCACACATTTAGGAGAATTAGTCATCTGGAACTAAACCTTTCTCACGCATTAAGGAACATTACTCCCTTGGGACTAAACCTACTTCACGCATTGAGGAGCATTATTCATCTGGAATAAAACGTTTGTCACGCATTAAGGAGCATTATTAATCAGGAACTAAGCATATGTTATGCATTAAAGAGCATTAGCAATCAGGAACTAAACCTATTTTACGCATTGAAGAGCATTAGTTACATGGAACTAAACTTATTTCACGCATAAAGGAGCATTAGCAAACTGGAACTAAACGTATATCACACATTAAGGAGCATTAGCAAACTGAAACTAAACGTATTTCACGCATTGAGGAGCATTAGTTACATGGAACTAAACCTATTTCACGCATTGAGGAGCATTAGTCTTCTGGAAGTAAACCTATTTCCCGCAATGAGGAGCATTAGTCATCAGGAACTAAAACTATTGCACGCATTAAGGAGCGTTAGTCATCTGGAACTAAACCTATTTCACGCATTAAGGAGCATGCGTCTCTTGGAACTAAACTTATTTCACGCATTGAGGAGCATGAGTCACCTGGAAGTAAACCAATTTAACACATTAAGGAGCATTAGTTACCTGGAACTAAATCTATTTCACACATTAAGGATATTAGTAATCTGGAACTAAACCTATTTGACGCATTGAGGAGTATTAGTTACCTGGAACTAAATCTATTTCACGTGTTAAGGAGCATTAATAATCTGGAACTAAACGTATATCAAACATTAAGGAGCATTAGCAAACTGAAACTAAACGTATTTCACGCATTGAGGAGCATTAGTTACATGGAACTAAATCTATTTCACGCATTAAGGATATTAGTAATCTGGAACTAAACCTATTTCACGCATTAAGGAGCATTAATAATCTGGAATTAAACCTATTTCACGCATTAAGGAGGTTCAGTCATCTGGAACTAAACCGATTTCACGCATCAAGGAGCATAGGTTACATGGAGCTACACTTATTTCATGCATTACGGAGCATTAGTAATCTGGAACTAAACCTATCTCACGCATTGAGGTGAATTAGTCATTTGGAACAAAAGCTATTTCACGAATTAAGGAGCGTTAGGCATCTGGAACTAAACCTGTTTCATGGATTGAGGTGCATGAGTCACCTGGAAGTAATCCTATTTCCCACATATTAAGGAGCATTAGTTACCTGGAACTAAACCTATTTCTCACAATAAGGATATTATTAATCTGGAACTAAACCTATTTGACGTGTTAAGGAGTATTAGTAATCTGGAACTAAACCTATTTCACGCATTAAGAAGCATTTGTCATCTGGAATAAAACCTATGTCACACATTAAGGAGCATTAGCAATCTGGAACTAAACCTATTTCACGCATTAAGGAGCATGAGTCATCAGGAACTAAACATATTTCACGTACTAAGGAGCATTAGTCTTCTGGAACTAAACCTGTTTTCACGCACTGAGGAGCGTTAGTCTTCTGGAAGTAAACCTATGTCACGCATTAAGGAGGATTAGTTACCTGGAACTAAACCTATTTCACAAATTAAAGATATTAGTAATCTGGAACTAAACCTATTTGATGCACTGAAGAGCATTAGTTACCTGGAACTAAAGCTATTTCACGCATTAAGAAGCATTAATCACCTACGTCTTGAGCTATATTTTAAAGACTAATCTCTAGCCTGTGAGTGAAATGGTCAGCATCATGCCTGCTGCCTTTACTTTTAAAGACATTTCCTGGTACTCAGTAAATTAAGTTGACCGACCTGGTAGCCTAGACTATTTGTGAAAATACGAACCAACTGCCCCGATGTGAATCGAATCCATACTACTGGCGAAGTGAAAGTTAAATTTGTTACATGTCCTTCACAGAACGTTGCAATTAGCCCCAGCTTTATTGGCTGTTTATAGGCGAATCGGCCATGTGGACATGTGGTTGGCATCGCAAAAACAGATCACATACTCCAAGACTGTCCAAAATACATGTCCAGGCAAACCTTCTGGCCTAGAGGAACAACAGTGGGAGATAAACGCTGTGGACCACTGTGTGAACTAAATAAGACAGTGAAATTCACACAAGAGACATCTTTGCAGATAAAGACACATTTCATGCGAAAGTAAAAAGAATAAGAACTGGCTGTTTTTTAAATTTATTTATTAAGCAATTGTAGTTCAGTAGTTTGCCATTGCTTTCTGAACGCCTAAGTGTCATACCATCGAAATTACCGCAAAGCCGAGATATCAACATGTAACTGAACCAAACGTGGGCGTAGTCGATAGAGAGCTGCGCTGATAATGCCATGAAAGCTGTCTAACGACGGTTCGTCAGAGGAAATGTCCGGCCATTTATTCCACCGTGCAATCAGGCCTATAAAATTAGAGAGTCTTTCCATATCAAACACCCATAGCTGATCGCTGCTTATGGGCATGCCGTGTGTGTGCATGCTTGCGTCCGTGAGCGCGTATCTGTGTGTGTGTGTGTGTGTGTGTGTGTGTGTGAGCGCACGCGCGCGTGTCTCTTGAATGATGAAGACTGACAGATTTTTAAAATTGTTTATCTGTATGACGTGGTGGTCCGGCTATTGAAAATACTAGACGGTCAAATCCAGAGGGATTAGAACAATTGGCCGTCCAAATGACAGCATCAATAGAATGTGCACGAGCATGGGGTCTTAGGTTTGGCTACGCTGAAGAGATTAGCTCAGAATAGGGACCTGTCCCGTGATCTGATCAGATTTGTTTTTTTTGGTGCTCGCTCGCTTTGACCTCAAACGTAGTCAATACACACTAGTTCTAGTAGCGTGGGTTAGAATTTTGTGTGTGGATTAGCTTTCCCTATTACCAGTGTCCCTCCCAACAGGCCAACGCACTCCGACTTTAGAGGTACTTGTAATTTGCGTCCCCAAGTCAAGGACGAGAAGTCAACAGTTTAGTCCAATTGACCGGTGTTGGGGTTGAACCCACTACCTCGGCATTAGCACAGGGCATGTTTAAGAACGTGAGTTCTTATCCATTCACCATACTGACCTCCATTTGATTAGATGATGTTAACGTCCGTTTTCGGAATGATAAACCACATTACAAGTCAGTATAATATTAGTTGCTTGTCATCTACAACACATCGTAACTAACCCCAGCATTTATTGGCTGTTTTAATTATCTAGCAAAAGTTTGCTCAGTAATGTGCCATTTATTTCTGAACTGTCCACGACTCATAACATAGAAATCAACGTGAAGCGGCCTGCTTCCAAATCATTCGACTCGTTATGTCGTTGACTTGAGAAACTGCGCATCTCATTATCTCATAAGCCACAGACGCTTACAAGTAAGAAGTGAAAGACCTGTTCTCACTCCATGAGGTTTATTACATTTATGGTGCTAGCTACAAATGTTTAGACCAGTCGACATTGAATGGGTAGTGAGGTCAATATTTAAGCCAGCTGCCATTTCTTATAAAGACATTTCCTGGTTCTGATCTTAATTTGGAGCGACCTAGGAAATGTTCATAATTGTCCTTCGAAAAACGTATAAGGTCAACCTAGAATGTTCACATTGTTATCAGAACAAATCCCCAGAAGTCACAGACAAAATAAGCGTCAAACATCGAAGAGTTCCATGCACACCAACGTGTCAGAATGGTCACTCGAATCATAATAATGCCCTGCGGATCGTTTAAAGTTAGTGCCTGGCTTTGATATGACAATCCGCAGTCTTGCTATTATTTCAAGTACAAGTTACAATGGCTACATTGGGAAGGGAGATACAAATGTTACATTGGGAGGAAAGGTACAATGGATACAGTGGGAAGGGAGATACAATGGCTACAATGGGACGGGAGATACTCCTGTTACATTGGGAGGAACGATACAATGGCTACAGGGGGAGAGGGGATACATTGGCTACATTGGGAAGAGAGATACAAAGGCTACAGTGGGAAGGGCGATACAATGGCTACAGTTGGAGGGGATATATAATGGCTACAGTGGGAGGGGATATATAATGGCTACAGTCGGAAGGGAGATACAATGGCTACAGTGGAAAAGGAGATACAATGGCTACAGTGGGAAGGGAGATACAACTGTTACATTGAGAGTGGAGATACACCGGTTACATTGAGCAGGGAGATACAATGGTTGCATACTGAATGGGGGTACAATGGATATATTATGAAGTTGGATACAATGGCTACATCGTGAAGTTGGATAACATTACTACTTTGTAAAGGGAGATACATTTACTACATTGGTAAGGGAGATACGATGCTTACTTTGAGAGTGGAGTGAAAATGCTACAGTGTGAAGTTGGGTACAATTACTACATTTTAACGGATATACAATGACTACTAAGGGAAGGGAGATACGATGGATACATTGGCAAAGAATCCAAGATTTTATGGCTACATTGCGAAAGGAGACACAATGGCTAAACTGTGAAGTTAGATACATTGGCTACTCTGGAAAGGTAGAAACAATTGTTAAATTAGGAAGGACTATATTATGGCCAAACTGTGAATAGGCATACTGTTGGTACACTATGAAGGGGCATCAGTGGGTACACTGTGAAGGGAGATACAATGGCCACACAGTGACCATGCTGCTGTTGCTGCTTCTAACACAAATACTACTAATATTACTACTACTACTACTACTACTACTACTACTACTACTACTACTACTACTACTACTACTACTACTACTACTACTACTACTACTACTTCTGCTGCTGCTGCCGCTGCTGCTATTCCTACTACTACCACTACTACTACTACTACTACTACTACTACTACTACTACTGCCACCACCACCACTGCTACTACTACTACTACTACTACTACTACTACTACTACTACTACTACTACTACTACTACTACTACTACTACTACTACTACTACTACTACTACTACTACTACTCACAAACTAACAATAGAAATAATAATTACAAGTGCAGTGATAATGATAGTAATAATAATAATATTAACAACCAAATAATAATAAGAACCATAATAGAAATAATAACAATAATAATAACAGTAATATTAAAGATGATATTAATAATAATAATAATAATAATAATAATACCAGCAGTGACGGTGAGTATCAACACCTACCTTCGGCCCACCCATACGAGGATAGGCAGATGAGAATGAGCACGGCCGGGGCGATGGTGAGGCACAGACTAGTCATTGACCTGTGGTTGCTTGTGAGACCTGGACAATGTAAGAATAACTTGTCACTTGTGGGTGGACATATATATGTCTTAAAATAATGCATTATAATAGTAATGTTTACGGGCAAACTTACAGACAGACAGACAGTCAGACAGACAGACAGACAGACAGACAGACAAACAGACAGACAGGTAAGAAGGTAGGACGGTTGGTAGTTAGGTCGGTCGGTCGGTCCGTCGGTAAGTAGGTAGGTAGGTAGGTAGGTAGGTAGGTAGGTAGGTAGGATGACCAACGACTTGGATTGGTTATTTGTTCGTGTCTCGTCTATGCCATGTGGCCAAACTGTCCACGTTCTCCTCTCTGTGTCTCCCTTTCTCTGTTCCCATCAATTTTGCCAGTTGTCAATAACGTTTCATGTTTATTGTCCTTATAAGGTGCCCAAAAATCCTTGACTGTCATCGCAAATGTCTGTAATCAATTTACTATTTTCAATTGTATTTTGATGAACTGTCTATTTCGCTTTTTATTCCGTCTAAGATCGTGGCAACAGAAGAAAACAATGTTAAAAAAATAGTCATTTACCAGGCTTAGTTAATCTTAAGTTAGTACAAAATAAAAGACACAACTAGATTAGCTGTCATCTAGTGAAGTTACCATAATTGTTGACTTTCAACTAGCCATAAATCTCAGCGCATAAAACTATTTCCTCTCAGATAAATTTAATAGCTTATTTTACGCACTTTCCCAATTTTGTAAATCTTTGTTATTTAGTGGCCGTGATTCTTGAACAATATTACTACTAGTTATTAGTAATCAGCATAATCATCATCATTATTATCTTCCACTTTTCGGAGATGAAAGATTGAAGTAGAAGAAGAAGACGATAATGATTATATTAATGATTTTTTTTTTTTTTTTTTTTTTTTTTTTGCGTATCCTTTTACAGGACTTAGCTGTCAACAGCAGCATCTTTCAGCTGTCTGTTGATCTCTTGGCAAGATTACGCTCAGTATGATACTAGTGTTTTATGTAATTTAACTCCAAACCTCCACATTAGATAACTTGTATTTTTGACTATCTGATATATATATGTGTGTGTGAGCGTGTGTGTGTGTGTGTGTTTTTTTTTTTATGTGTGTGTCTGTGTGCCTGCGTGTATCTCACGTTCCGTGTGTCTCTGTCTCTCCTTATCTCCCTCACGCGTGCAGTCTCTCTCTCTCTCTCTCGTTCTCTCTCTCTCTCGTTCTCTCTCTCTCTCGTTCTCTCTCTCTCTCTCTTCCTGTCTGTGTATCTCTGCCTATCTCTGCCTGTCTGTACTTATGACTCTTTCTCTCTCTCCCTCCCTCCCTCCCCCCTCTCTCTCTTTCTCTGTGTTTCTGTCTGTCGCTTCCTATCTCTTTCGCGCGCTCTCTCTGTGCCTATCTGTGTGTGTGTGCCTCTATCTGTCTCTTTCTCAGTGTCTCTGTCTGTCTGTCTCTGTCTGTCTCTGTCTCTCTCTCTTTCTCTCTCTTGTTCTTTCTCTTTCTCTCTCTCTTTTTCTCTCTGTCTTTCTCTCTCTGTGATTCTTTCTCTCTATTTCTCTCTCTCTCTCTCTCTCTCTCTCTCTCTCTCTCTCTCTCTCTCTTTCTTTTTATCTATCTTTTTCTGTCTCTATTTCTCTATCTCTTTCTCTCTTTCTCACTATTCTCTCTCTCTCTCTCTCTCTCTCTGTGTCTCTGTCTCTCTCTCTGTGTCTCTCTGTGTCTCTCTCTGTCTCTCTCTCTCTCTCTCTCTCTCTGCATGTTTGTAAGTATGACTCTGTCTCTTTCTATGTCTCTGTCTATCTCTTCCTATCTCTCTCGAGCGTTCTCTCTGTGCCTGTCTGTTTGTGTGTCTCTATCTTTCTATATCTATGCGTCTCTTTCTCCCCATATATATCTCTCTGCCTATCTTTGTATGTGCTTATATCTGCCGCCCGCCCCCCTCTCTGTCTATCTCTCTCTTTCTCTGCGTCTCTGTCTCATACTATATATCTCTCTCTGCCTATCTTTGTATGTGCCTCTGTATCCCCCCTCTCTCTGTGTCTATGTCTCTCTTTCTCTCTGTCTCTGTCCCACCCTATCTCCCTCGCTCGCGCTCTCTCACTCTTCCAGCCCATCTATCTCTCCTTCTCATACGCATAGAATATACACTCATCACGTGTCAAGCCAGTTAGTTCGGGAATTATCTGGTCTATGTACCCTCATCACGTGTCAAGCCGGTTGGATCGGGAATTATCTGGTCTATGTACCCTCATCACGTGTCAAGCCGGTTAGCTCGGGAATTACCTGGTCTATGTACCCTCATCACGTGTCAAGCCGGTTAGTTCAGGAATTATCTGGTCTATATACCATCATCACGTGTCAAGCAGGTTGGATCGGGCATTATCTGGTCTATGTACACTCATCACGTGCCAAGCCGGTTAGTTCGGGAATTATCTGGTCTATGTACCCTCATCACGTGTCAAGCCGGTTAGCTCGGGAATTATCTGGTCTATGTACCCTAATCACGTGTCAAGCCGGTTAGTTCGGGAATTATCTGGTCTATGTACCCTAATCACGTGTCAAGCCGGTTAGTTCGGGCATTACCTGGTCTATGTACCCTCATCACGTGTCAAGCCGGTTAGCTCGGGAATTATCTGGTCTATGTACCCTAATCACGTGTCAAGCCGGTTAGCTCGGGAATTATCTGGTCTATGTACCCTCATCACGTGTCAAGCCGGTTAGCTCGGGAATTATCTGGTCTATGTACCCTCATCACGTGTCAAGTCGGTTAGTTCGGGCATTACCTGGTCTATGTACCCTCATCACGTGCCAAGCCGGTTAGCTCGGGAATTATCTGGTCTATGTACCCTCATCACGTGCCAAGCCGGTTAGCTCGGGAATTATCTGAACACTGAACCACCACAACTATAACCAACACTACTACAGCAGGTATATACAAGATCGTTGTATTAAAATAGAGCAATATCATAAGAATGGAAGATATTACGAAATGTTCAAAGAAATTAAGTTATTGACAAGAAATGTTCAACCTCAATTAAATGATATCTGTGACAAGTTTGGAAATATCTTAACAGAATCTAAACAAATTCTAGAAAGATGGCAGGAATACTGCAGTGGAATGTATGATATGAATGACTGTGAGGATATACATGATATAATTGAACCAATGACAGCAGAGACAGAACCTGAACCCTCATTAGATGAAATTGCATGGGCAATAAAGAACCTGAAGAATGGTAAATCATCAGGATGTTGTGAGATACCAGCTGAACTAATTAAAGCGGGAGGAGAAGAAAGTATACAAATCTATCATGCATTATGTAAAAAGATATGGACATATGGTACATGGCCAAAGGATTGGAAGAGAACAATCTTCATTCCAATACCAAACAAAGGGCCACCTGAAATTATGCACAAACTGTAGAACTGTTGCCCTGATCAGACATGCAAGTAAAATTATGCTAAAAATCATAATGGGAAGACTTCGTAAGAAAATGGAAAAAGAAATTAACGTGGTTCAAGCTGGATTTAGACAAGGAAGAGGAACAAGAGATCACATTCTCAACATGCGTTTAATAATAGAGAAGTGCAGAGAATTTAATGTAAACCTATTTTCATGTTTTGTGGATTATTCACAGACATTTGACTGTGTACAACATCATAAACTTTGGGAAATCATGAGGAATATGGGCTTTCCATCACAAGTAGTACAACTCATAAAAATGCTCTATCTAGACCAACAAGCAGCTGTTAGAATAGATGGCGAGACATCAGATTGGTTTGACATCAAGCAAGGAGTCCGTCAGGGCTGTATGCTGTCCCCCTATTTGTTTAACCTGTACGCTGAAAATATAATGAGAAATGTCAGAGATGATATAACCAGGGAGCAATCTGATGTCCTAAATATCGGTGGTCATGAAATACCAGATATTCGATATGCTATTGATATAGTATTACTATCCACATCACAGAATGGTATAGAAAACATAATAACCTCAACCAAAGAAATAGTGAAATATATTAACATAGCAAATACAAAGATAATGCATACTATGGAGAAAGAAATATATGTTAATGAGGAAAGATTGGAGGGGTGTGGCATAACGCAGCCAACATTATTCATTTTATCAACACATGCCGCAAAAAGAGGAAACAACATTAAAAGAAATTGACTTCGCAAACGCAATTGGAGATTGGGACTTAAAACTTAACATCAAAACTGGAACTGAACAAGTGACAAATGACGTGGATTCTTAGAAAGATTTCATCAGACCAAGCTCAGAAAACCATTGGATAGGAAAACCACGTGACCCGCCTTCGCGCCAGTGCATAATTAACATATATTACTATTTCATCAGAAATGTTAATAAGCCCGCACTTTTGTCTGAACTCGCTCCATGGACGGATGTGAGAAGATTGTGTGACCAAAAATTCAATGGGCAAGGCAAAAGTCTGGATCCGAGGTACGTTTGTTAGCCCTTGATTAGACTAAGAACCCGATGTATCAAGTATCAAGTAATGTAAACTCATGTTTGTGATGTCAATTGAAATGTATGATTATTAATTAAAACCTCTGAAATGTAAAAATGCTCGACTGTAGATTCTAACGACGCAAAGCCATTCCCGGGCAGAATATTCTCTTCGATGAAACTACAATCTCTGATATTCTTAGAGATAATTATTAACTTTAAGAAGTGCATTCCACTACTACATTCTATTCTAAACAACTGTGAGAAGTGATGATTCTAAAGCAATCTTGTGCATTTCACCAGAAACATTGTAAAGGATGCTATCACTATCTACAGCTGAAATGACAGTTCGTGTACTAGAATAAGTGCCTTGTTCTAAAACAGACTTATCTATGCCTATTTACAATCTAGAAAGCTGAAAGTGAAATCAATCTTTCCTTTCTCCTTTGTCTATAGAATTAATAGGGTTTGGCGAAATAAATATTTATATTTATGTCAAATGTAATTAGATAAGGGCACACATGAATTGCATTACATGAGAAAGTTGTGCTTCGCGGAACACCATCACGCGCAGTGAACTTAACTCATGACTCAACATAACTTAAAACACAACACCACTCCACACCACTCATCACCACACAACCCAACACTCAACATCACAACAACAACAGGTAATGGAAGAGAGTTATTAGACACAAGAAGAAGAAGTAGTTAATTGGGAAAACACAGAGAATTATTTATACACATTGTAAACACCATTTAGTGGAAGAAATGTTCTAAATGTATGTCATTTATTTACATGCATCTTGACATATTCTCACTCTTGTCAATGTCTTACTGTACACGTTCACTGACCCCGGTCAAATGGGAACTTACATACAGCAGGAACAAGTTGATACAAGGCGTACACCGTGTGATAATCTCTGACCACCCCAACTTAACCCAACACTAGCTCAGAGAGAAAAGGAGGGGAGGGGAACTAGTTCCTACTTCAGGAATTTAGATTTCTTCCGACCTACTTCTTATTATTGTATTGGTAGGAATGTATATATTTATGCGAATATTCATCAGTGATCTTGGTGGCTACATACCAACAACCACCCAACACATCAGCAAATTAACCACCTAAATCAGACCTGAGGGAGGGAAGCCGAGAGAAAGAGATGAACCACAAGTGAGAGGGAGGATGACTTCGCTATGAGCAGAGCATGGGGAGGCCTTCAGAGGAGCTATACGGGCAGACCTGAAGTGGATCCATCAGTCAATGGACCCTGGCTTACCTAATCCTCCAGTCACCAGGTTACTTTTCTCATAGGTAGAAACCACACCCAATTACAGGAACACTGATATGTTTATGGTTGAGACACCACTATCATACTTAATATGTACAACATCAAAATGTTTACTATGTTTTCACACTTGTTGACATCTCATATATTGATGCTTGTTATTGATTGTCTGGGACAATGGTCCAATGTGCAACTGTTCTATTACTTTGTGTAAATCACAATAGAGATGTATGTACTGACCAGAAGGCTCAGGCCAGTCAATAAATGATTAACATGAATTGACCTTCTGTTAATTTGTCAAGTTCAAACCTATCTGTGTAAACAACTTCTTTGTACATCATGTTGTCAAAATCTGATGTGATTGTTTATGTGTTTGAATGTTTAAAGATAAATTAACTCATAATGACTTACTGAATGGGGAAATAAAAAGACTCTAGATCTATCAACTGCTCAACATCCATGTTTTCTTCATCTAAATCAGGCTGAGAAACTTCTCCAGACTTTCCTCAGATTTGATAAACAATAAGGGGGCTCCAGAGCTATCAGAATCATTGGAGAAGGGGCAGATTCCCAGTTAGTAAATTACCATTCTTACCAGGGCCATAATCTATATCTCCTAGACAATACTTAATAGAACGAGGCCTGCAGATAACTCAAGGTTCATATTCTGGGGTTATTGAAGATAGAAGAGGATGGGGCTCTACATCTTTTGTTAGAGATGGGGCATGCACTACAGTGATCTCCCACTCCCTTCAAAAATATATGACAAGGGGGTGGAAAATTTCCAATAACTTGGTTCATTTATTACCAACAATGGTGACACAATGAAAGAAATTAAACGACGACTATCAATTGCTCTTCAAAGACTAAAACGACTGAATAAATTGTGAAGAGGGACAGATAGAACTACAAAAATTAGAATTTTAAGAGCATGCATCTTTCCCATTGCAGCATACTCCTGTGAGACCTGGACACTTACTAAACAAGCCAAACAGCGCATAAATGCCTTTGAATATAAATACTATAAACGGATTCTAAGAATATCTTGGGTAAAGAAAAGAACAAATGCATCCATACTTCAAGAGCTGAATATTGAAGAGGGGTGGCTATTAAAGACGATAAAACAAAGAAAATTGATATATTTTGGTCACTTGAAACGTCATGAAAGTTTGGAGAGAACAATAATGGAGGGCTATATGTCTGGGAAGAAAGGAAGAGGAAGGCCAAAGAGAAGATGGGTGCAGGATGTGGCGGATGATCTCCAGATGGGTGTATCGGACGCGGGACATCTTGCTTGTGATCGAGAAGTTTTCCAGAAGGTTGTTATGGGAGCGAGGTTCTGCAAAGAACATGCTACTGAATGAATGAATGAATGAATGAATGAATGAATGAATGAATGAATGACTACAGCAGGTTGAACAAGGTGTAAAGTATTTTTTCTTCACAAAACGGATGGACGGATGCTGACTCGTGAAGGAGTCGAACCCGCTACCCTCTCCCTCAGCGCACCGGAAATGTAAACGTTAGCGTATTAAACCCCGTGTAGACCTCTGCAAGGTCTAGGCCATTATGAAACATGACCTACTCCAGGCATCGAGGCAGTCCCTCACACGCAAATGAAACCAACATGGAATATGTGACGACAGCAACAAACTGACGTCGTTAATCTCATTTTAAAAACGTCCCAAAGTAGTTTCCTGCTATTGGTCGGTTAAGCAATAACGTCATCACAGTTTGTAGACTTACAACAGTCTTAACAGTCGAGAAGATCGACTTCATTGCACCGTTGTTGTTGTTTTTTTTTGGTCGCTCGCTTTTGAACTTAAGCGTAGTCCATACACACTATTTATAGTAGTGATGGACTGAATTTTTCGTGTGGATTAGCTTTCCCTATTAACAGTGTCCTTCGCCATCAGGCGAATGAACTCGGACTTCAGAGGTAGTTGTAATTTACGTCCCCAAGTCAAGGACTACAGGTCACCACTTTAGTCCAGCTGTCCGGTGTAGGGGTTCAACCGCATACCTCGGTATCAGCACACCGGATGTTTAAGAACACGCGTTCTTACCTATTCGGCCATGCGGACCAGGTTCTATCCCAGATGGCTCAGTATATTTCCGCAGGACGACCTGCCGAAAGCGTCGCACAAAGCACGAACTCCGTAGCTCCTGCGACGACCCCCAGGCTCTCCGAGAAAAATTCGCTCCTGAACCAAAAGACGTAGCCCGGAATCGAACTCACGACCTTCGGAGCGTGAGGCAGACAGCTTGACCACTTCGCCACGGAGCATCTCACATGTTAGGCTGAGAGCAATGGGGGAATAGGTGACCAATCTTCCCCTCACTTTGGCAAGCGACCAGCCCAGGCTTCGAACCCGCATCCAAACGTCTCATGATATTACCAGTGGGGTTCAACTTGGCTAGCGCTCCCGCCGTTCATTAAATTATGTATGTAAATGCATAAATATTAGGCTATTAGGCTTTGTTTTAACAGGCAAATTTCACAGAAAATGTCAGAATTTACAGCAATATATCGTTTGGCCAGGAAATGTAAAAGAAACGACAGCCAGTAAAATGACGGCCATTATCAGGAAACATGATTATATGTTTGGTTGGCGTGTCTTGGCTGCATTTTGTGTGTGTAGTGCTGGCCAGGTCTCGCGGCAAGGGGATTATAGATAAGCTTGTGAATAATACAGGTTAGGAGAACAGAGCGAGGGCACAAAAAGTGAAACGTAATCCAAATATTGGAATGGATGTGAGCATTCAAGGTGACATGTAAATTAACAATAAGAGTTGTTTTATAGATAGAGGGATAGAGAGGTTGACAAATTTGCAGACAGGCATATAGACAAATAGACACACGGATAGACACATTGTGTTAGAGAGACATACAAACTTGCAATCAGACATATAGACACACGGATATATACACTGAGAGAGAGAGAGAGAGAGAGAGAGAGAGAGAGAGAGAGAGAGAGAGAGAGAGAGAGGCAAAGAGCCAGACAGAAAGGAGAGTAACATACATGTAGGCAGGTAAATAGATAGAAAGGTATGTCAGATGGTAGGAAGGAGTGTAGAGATACAGATAGACAGGCGGACGGACAGACAGACAGTCGGATGGATGGACGAACAGACAGACAGACAGACAGACAGACAGATAGATAGATAGATAGATAGATAGATAGATAGATAGATAGATAGATAGATAGATAGGACAGACAGGCAGACAGACAGACAGACAGATAGATAGATAGATAGATAGATAGATAGATAGATAGATAGATAGATAGATAGATAGATAGATAGATAGATAGATAGATAGATAGATAGATAGATAGATAGGACAGACAGACAGACAGACAGACAGACCTACAGACAGACAGACAGACAGACAAGAAAAGATAAGATAAGATAAGATAAGATTGATTCGATAGAGTAGATAGATACATTATATACATAAATTATACAGACAGACAGACAGAAAGACAGACAGACAGACAGACAGACAGACAGACGGACGGACGGACGGACGGACCGACCGACCGACCGAATGACCGACCGACAGACAGACAGACAGACAGACAGACAGACAGACAGACAGACAGACAGACAGACAGACAGACAGACACAGACAGACAGACAGACAGACAGACAGACAGACAGAATACCTATTTGGTCAATGTTTTGTGGAATCTACTCAACTAATGATTACATTATCAAGGCATCAACAGAAAAAAAGGACAAGAACGATGTTTCCAAAGATCCCACAGACATAGTCAATGTAGGTGGAAGTTCGGCTTCAGCTCTTGTCTTACTGCCTTACCCCAGCTAATGGTTCCTTAATCTGCTGTCTCACGTGGGAAGTCATTGTCCCGCTCCTGACACCCTAACTTAATGAAAGAACGCGGGCGGCTTGATTCTATTGATCTGTCCACTTTGAAGGACCTACTTAGAGATGCTACCCGTCAGGATCTCAACGTGTTCATCCACTTTTCTTTACATTCTCACTTTGTTGATCTCTCTCACTATTGTACAAACAGTTTTGTCTGTTTTGGCCTCAAACATACTTAGTACTGAAGTTCCGTTAAAAGATTTCTAGTTTATCTTGACTTGAATATCAAGAAAACAGTAACAATTGTGATATCAAAGAAAAAGGTGTCGCTTAAATATAAAATGGAAATAGAAGGGAATATTCTTAACCAAGTGGATAATTTTAATTACTTAGGGGCATTTAAAACATCAAACAGAAGGTGCACAAGAGAGATTAAGAATATAATGGGGCAGTCAATGGTTGCATATCAGAGAGTATCATATGCAATAAGTCACTGCCATTGAATGTAAGTAAGAGAGTGTTGAAATGCTATATAGAGTGTGTTTTGCTGTATGGCAGTGAATCTTGGAATGCAAATGAACAAATTAGGAAGAACTTGGAAGCAACAGAGATGTGATTCCTAAAACGAATGTTGCGAATTCCTTGGACTGTAGGATTGCCTGAAAGAGGTTAATGAAACTACAACATTATATATATAAGAAAGATATAAAAAGCTTGGTCATGTGATGAGAAGAGAGGCATTGCAGAACATCAGACGACTGGACAGATCGAGGGGAAGAGAGGCAGAGGCAAACCAAGAGAAATGATGTCGTGGGAGGGCAGACCATTCCCAGCTGGTCTAGGATAGAAGCACCGAACGGCGGACAGTTAGCACATTGCTTTGCTGATCCAGCAGCTTCTGCAGCTTGTCTTGTTCCAGATGTATTGGTGTTGTCTTTCCTCTGGAGTAAACTAGGCAGGCCGAGAGATGGATCCATGCTGCATGGCAACGCATGGTCTCTATATTACAGCCCAAGCTTTGTGTTATGGAGAGGTTCACATCAAGAGAAACGTTTAAACAGCTTTCATATGCTGTGTCTGCAATGAATACTTGGAATTAAGTGGTAAGACAAAATCACAAATACTGAAGTAATGGAAAGATCAGGTTGTGTGATGGTTTGTTCCATGCTCACTCTTCGTAGACTTAGATGGATAGGACACGTTAGGGGGATGGATGATGGTAGAATACCAAACGACATATTTTTTGGTGAATTAAAGATGGATAAGAGATCTCGATGTCGGCCTTTACTACGATACAAAGATATGTGTATGCGGAACATGATTGATACACGCATTGATATTGCACACTGGGAGCATGTCGCCGCCCAACGTGTTGCATGGAGGACAAATATGAGCAGTGGAATAAATGCAAAGGAGAAATGCTTGCAGATATGTCACATACTGAGCGCGTTAGAGTAAGATGGTGAAAATGACCGTGTTCACATGCATCCATTGTGGACAAACATTTACAGCGCGAATTTACCTGATCAGTCAAATTGGCAACCTCTATGGGTTGTAGTAATTATGCCTTTTTGAAACGCAATATAAGGAAGTATCGTATGTCAAGACGGCAAGGTGTCAATGGATAGCTGGTGAAAATGTTGTTCACAGGGCAAGCTACATGGTGATGTTGAGGTCATCTATCGTGTTATACACTTGGCTGGTCACACAAGCAGGTCATGTTCCACAATTATGGATTCAGGTGAGGGTCTATCATCACCATCATCATTCAATGCCTTGTCGGCTGGCATGGATGATCATGCCTCTCCACAAATTGCGATAATTGACGTCATGGACCATTTCGTGTGAAAACTACCTTCCGTGCCATGACACAAGACTGTCAAGAATCTTCACCCGCTGTCTTCCTCTATCTCTCTTTCCGTAAATCTTTCCGGTTGTCACGACATATTCCAGTTTTTGCCTTCCCATAACGTGGTAATAAAACGATGACTGCCTCTTTCTGATGTTTGTGATAAGTTGTCTTTGCGATTTATCTTCCCTCAAAATGTCCAGACTGCTTATTTTGGATGTCCACTTAATTGTCAGCATTCTTCTATAAAGCCACATCTCCAAGGCTTCCATGGAGTGTTTTGCCTGTTTACTAATTGTCCAGAATTCGCAGCCGTATGTTAAACTTGGTTCTATGTAACATGCAAGAACTCTCTTTCTAACTTTCAAGGATAGTGACTTGTAACACGAGACAAAAGGTGAGTGATAGACAAGTATGAAGATTAAAACTTTACAAGAGTGACTAACTAGGCATGGATAAAGGTGAAATCTTTACAAAGTGGACTTACTGGGTATGATAAAGATGAAACTTTGCAAGGATGACTTACATGACATAGATTAAGATGAAACATTTACAAGGATGACTTACTTGACATGATAAAGATGAAACCTTTACAAGGGTGACTTACTGGAGATGATAAAGATTATACCTTTACAAGGGTGACTTACTGGAGATGATAAAGAGATGAAAGCTTTACAAGGGTGACTTACTGGATAGGATACAGTTTAAACCTTTACATTGGTGACTTCCTAGGCATGGATACAGATTAAACTTTTGCAAGGATGATTTACGGGACATGGATGTAGATTAAACCTTTACTGGACATGGGACCAAGTAAGCCATTGTCGCCTTCTAGAGACAATAGTTTCAAAAGCTTGTGAGCGTGCAGCTTTAAATAAGTTGTTGTCTAGAGTTTCCTTGATCTCTACTTCTGTCCTGTAGATGTTTGAGCGCAAGTCAATCTCTGTGCATCTACTTTCACACGCGATTGTTTTCAATGTCACATTCTTTCAATATGACAATGATAACTCATTCGTCACATTCTCTCAATTTGACTGTGATAAATCATTTGTCGCATTCTTCCTCTATCGTCGTCTGCTTCACTCTTCACAATTGTCATCAAATGTGATATATTTCAGTCTCTCTGTTTTCATAAAGTGACCTTAACAATGAGCAAATAGGCTGAAGCATCTGATTGGTGTGGAAATCTGGTTTCTGAACAAATGCAAAGAACGACTTGGTCATTGGTTTTATCTGTCTGCTCATGGTATTCTTTGCATTTTGCTCAGAAACCAGATTTCCACACAATCAGATGTTTTTTTTCCAGCCTGTTTGCTCATGGACAGACAGAAAAAGCAATGACCAAGTCCTACAAGAAACAAATGAAAACCGTAAAGTGAATAGAAAACTTAGACGTAGACAGTAAACAATTTGTTGGTCACGTCATGAGAAGAAATGAATTGGAGAACTTGGTGACAACTGACAAGACTGAGGGGAAGAGAACATGGGAAGGCAGAGAAGTAAATACCTTGATGGTTTAACCACGTGGCATAGTTATGACAATAACGCTGAGCTGATCCACGACTCTGGTGTTCAAATGAGATGGCGAAACATGACCGCTCACGCTTATCGGCATGGCTCATGATGATGATGAACATGTCTATTAGTGTATACTTTTCTAATGTCAAAATTTTCGTGGATTTTACTAGATATCAACGTAAAAGCCATCCACTACTATGACAGAAAAATAGAAGAAGTGGAAGAGGAATAAACATAACAACCATCATCATTACCATCAGCATCATCATCATCAGGTGAAGAAAACTGAAGAAGGAAGAAAGAGGGGGAGGAGGAGAAGAAGAAGAAGAAGAAGAAGAAGAAGAAGAAGAAGAAGAAGAAGAAGAAGAAGAAGAAGAAGAAGAAGAAGAAGAAGAAGAAGAAGAAGAGGAAGAAGAAGAAGAAGAAGAAGAAGAAGAAGAAGAAGAAGAAGAAGAAGAAGAAGAAGAAGAAGAAGAAGAAAAGAAGAGGAGAAGAAGAAGAAGAAGAAGAAGAAGAAGAAGAGGAGGAGGAGGAGGAGGAGGGGGAGGAGGAGGAGGAGGAGGAGGAGGAGGAGGAGGAGGAGGAGGAGGAAGAAGAAGTCGAGGAATAAGAACATCAATTGTCCACGAACATCAATATAGTTCGTTATTCTTATTTGTACGAATTTTGTCATCATGTGTTATTGTTTATATTCTGCCCACGAATTTTCTATCCTCTTCTGATTGTTTATATATTATTCATCAGCAATTACGTCTTGTTGATCATTTGTCAATGGCATTAATATCTTGCTGGACAAAGAAATTACATCTGACAAATAAATCCTTCCTAACTCCGTGTCACATTTGAGCATTTAAACCAGTTTATCTACCACTCATATCTACACTCCATCAATATATTACAATATCAAGATAGTTTTATCCTCTCCTATGTGTATCTTGATGTCTTCTCAAATCTACACTAAACCATCTCCGATGGCCAACATGGTAGTTTTGAAAACATAACAAATTAGCTCTGATCTCCCATATCTCACATCAAACAAGATAAACGACGAACTCGTCGGTATAGTAATCTATGATCCCAACGATGCTGAGCTTTCATTGACACCCAGAACAAAGAGAAGTCCATTACCTGACAGTTCTTAATTGTCCCTCTATATGCCGCCTCGTGTTATGTGATATTATGCGGCCGCACGTTACTTTCGTCGGAGATAACGACAATTGACAGCTTGTGCAGAAATGTGGCATTTTATGAGGTTCTTCTTTGATCTGTATGGAGATAGGTTAGGGCTGTGAGGTTATAAAACCATATTCCCAGCGGTGTCTGTAAAGCTGCTTCATTGCAAAATACACTCCATCATTATTGCTACTTTAATTCATTTTACCATAGGTACCTATTACTTTTTTTTTAACTTTTTGCTTACTCTGAGCCAGTTCTATCTTTTCTTTTTGTTCGTCGTCTCCTCTTCTTCGTCTTTCTCTTCTTTCTCCCCCCTGCTTCTCCTTCTTCTTCTTCTTCTTCGTCTTCTTCTTCTTCTTCTTCTTCTTCTTCTTCTTCTTCTTCTTCTTCTTCTTCTTCTTCTTCTTCTTCTTCTTCCTCTTCTTCTTCTTCTTCTTCTTCTTCTTCTTCTTCTTCTTCTGCTGCTGCTGCTGCTGCTGCTGCTGCTGCTGCTGCTGCTGCTGCTGCTGCTGCTTCTTCTTCTTCTTCTTCTTCTTCTTCTTCTTCTTCTTCTTCTTCTTCTTCTTCTTCTTCTTCTTCTTCTTCATCATCATCATCATTTTCTTCTTCTTCTTCTTCTTCTTCTTCTTCTTCTTCTTCTTCTTCTTCTTCTTCTTCTTCTTCTTCTTCTTCTTCTTCTTCTTCTTCTTCTTCTTCTTCTTCTTCTTCTTCTTCTTCTTCTAATGATGATGATGATGATGAATTATTATTTTTATAATAATTATCAATCTTCTGCACCCAACAAGATGCAGCGAAATCTGACAGGCAGGAAATCGTGCAATATATTTTGTTGTGGTTCCTATGTGTAAACTGTATTATCATCATGTGTCATAATCGACATACAAACATCAACTTCATGATTGTGTGCTATTATAAACAGAACAACATCATCATTTACCGCCTATATTGTACCTTGCGGTGTGTGGCAGGGTGGGGGGGGGGGGGGGGGGGGGGGTCTTGGGCCTTAGGAATTAAGGCCACCTAGTTTGTGCAGGCCGGGCTCCCTGGCCTAGGCGTTAACGTCTTTCTCCATAATCCGTATTTCTCGTGAGTAACGTAACCTGCGCGAAAATAGGTAGCGGTTCTCGCCGTGTTGTTAACTTAGGGGTATTAAGCCAGTCTCTCAGAAAGCAATGGCAAACGACTGAGCGTAATCTTGCCTAGTACATCAACAGCAGCTGAAAAATGATGATTCGAACCCTAGTCTCCCGAAGGAGAATCCGGCATTCTAGCCACTCCGCCAGCCGCTCCTTATAAACATTATCCTCATGTGATGTAACCGATTGGCAGACAGTTTGATCGTCCTCACCACCATTTGCCAATGCCAGTAGGCCAACACAGGATCTACATAGCACTTCAGCACTCCATTTCTTACATTCAATGAAAGTGCTTTATTGCATAAGATACATGTCATGTTCCTAAATCCAGCGTTTGCTTGCCTTATTCTGCTCTTAATCTCCGGTGTGCATCTTCCGTCTGATGCCCCTATAATTGCCCCTAGATATTTAAAATTATTCACCTGGTTAAGAATTTTCCCTTCTCTTTCTATTTCACATTTTGGCACTCTTCCGACAGACGGGTTTAAATAGTTCCGCAGTGAATAATTTTATGTAACTAACACTAACCCTAACCCTAAACCCTAACTTATTCACTGCGGAACTATTTAGACCCGTCTGTCGGAAGAGTGCCAACATTTTGGTGTCACATGTTTCCTTGATATCACCATTGTTATTGTTTTCTTGATATTCAAGGATAGTCCTTTCTTTGCACTCTCTGTTATTACAATGTCCAACAACTGTGTAGGTCTTTTGCATTATCCGCCACCAATATTGTGTCATAGTGTATTGCATAGTGTATATTGTTTACTAACCTCCGATTAGTATTCCTGGCGTCTCTTTAAGCTCTCTCATTATTACTTCGCTATAGAGGGAGAAGAGATCCGATGACAAAACACACCCCTGTCGTACTCCTAGCTATATTTGTTTATAATTGCCCTCTTTATTTCCCATTTTAATTGCTGCTACTTGGTTCCAGTAAACATAATATTTTTAAAATTATTATTCTGAGATCTGTCCCATGAATGTTGATATCTTCCAACATTTTAATTAGTTCATCATGTTTTACTTTATCAAATGCCTTGGTATAATCTACGAAGCACAAATGCATGTCTTTGTGTGTTTCTATTGTTCTTTATATTAGTGTCTGCAATCTATATATTGCATTGTTTGTATCCTTTCCTTCCACAAATTCACACTGTTCTTCACAAAATTCGATTGTTATTTTCTTTCTTGTTTGTCTCATAATAAATCTGAGTAGAAGCTTAGTGACACTGTTTATAAGGTTAATTGTATGTAAGTCTTCTCATTCAATTTCTGCTGGTCTTTTGGTAAACAGATTTCAGCATATCACAGGTAAGTATCCACTACTGTAAATAACATTCAACGTGTTGTTTAATATCAATCAATCAATCAATCAATCAATCATGTGCCATGCCGGAAAGCGTGGGGGGGGGGGGGGGGGGGGGTCCATGACTCGCCATTTCACTCGATCACCAGAGTCGTGGATCAGCTCAGTGTTCCTGTCTCGTCCATGCCATGTGGCCAAGCCATCCAGGTATTTTCCTCTCGGTCTTCCTCTTGGTCTGTTCCCTTCGATCTTGCCAGTTGTCACTAAGTTCTCCAATACGTTCTTCTCATAACATGTACAAACAATTTTGATTGTCTACGTCTAATTTCTCTAATCATTTTACGAGTTTCATTTGTCTCCTGTAGTACTTGGTCATTGGTTTTTCTATCTGCCTATGGTATTCTTTGCCTTTTCCTCAGAAACCACATTTCTGCAACCATCAGATGTTTTTCAGCTTGACTGCACATTATCCAAGTTTCACATCCATACAAAAGAACAGGCTCTATGTATCCCCTCAACACTCTTTTTCTCGTTTCAATTGACATCTTTTTATTGGTCAGAATGTTTTTCATCTTGCTAAAGGCTACTTTCGCCATGGCGATTCTTGTTCTAATCTCTTCAAGGCATCTCCCATCAGATGTTATGACTGTTCCAAGATAATTGTACCGATTCACTTGTTGAAGAATATTTCCATTTACTTGTATATTACATTGTGGCACTTCTTCCTTCCTAGTGACGACCATAACCTGAGTCTTTTTACAATTCCCCAGTTGCTCACTGTGTACAACAACCGCATCTACTAATTGTTGCATGTCCTGCGAATTGTCTGCAATCAGTACTGTATCATCTGCATATCTAATGTTATTAATGTTTCGTCCTCTAATGCTGATTCCATTTATATCTTTTACATTTCTGAAAATTTTTTCACTGTACAGGGAAAAAAAGATCTGGAGACATTACACATCCCTGCCTAACACCTGTCCCACTTCATTATCAATCCTTATGGCAGCTTGTTGTATCCAATATATGTTTTTAAATATATCTACTTGAAATTCACCCAATATTTCTAACACTTCTGTTGTGATTCCATCTGGCCAATGTGTTTTTCTTTCTTCATGTTTGACAGAATCAGCGTCTTCTTCTTTTAGAATAGCTGGACATTCTATGTTACTTTCTTCTGTTAATGCTTCCCTTTCTCCATCATGTACTTCTATGTGGCGATGGCTTCACGGACGTGATTCGTAATGCCGCCTACCCGCGTTCGAAACACAGCGGTGACAGATTTGGCAGCAGACCGTGTCTCGCTGGTTTTAACGTATTGGTATGGGAGCCGGTAGTTCAGTAAGCAATAGCAAACTACTGAATGTAAAACTTGCTAAGACATCAACAACGGCAGTAAAATGCTGGTGTTGACTGCAACGTCCTGTAAAGCATATGCAACTTAAAAAACATTCTCTTATATACTCATCCCACCTCTCAATTATAGCTTCTTCGTCCAATAACATCTTTCCTGTTTTTGATTTCAAACACCGTGTATTTACTTTTATTTTCGTTCCTGTTGGCTCACTGATTTGGCTGTGCATATTTTTTTGTATCTTTAATAGAATTTAATTCAACTTTCTTGCACTGCCTGTTTAATTAACGTTCGTTTGAATTCACACATTTATCTCTTATTTCTTTATTTAGCTTATCATACTCGTACTTGTTATTTTTACTCTATTGTTTTTTCTATTTCCACGATATAACAATTTTCCTTTCTTTCTCAACGATATTCTCAACATTCTTCTCTTCCCACAATATTCTCAAAATTCTTCCATATCCAAGATATTCTCAACATTCTTCTCTGTCCACGATATTCTCAACATTCTTCTCTGTTTTTGATATTCTCAGCGTTATTTTCTGTCCACTATATTCTAAACATTCTTCTCTGTCGTGATATTCTCAACATTCTTCTCTGTCCACGATATTCTCAATATTCTTCTCTGTTTTTGATATTCTCAGCGTTATTTTCTGTCCACGATATTCTAAACATTCTTCTCTGTCCACGATATTCTCAACATTCTTCTCTGTCCACGATATTCTCAACATTATTCTCTGTCCACGATATTCTAAACATTCTTCTCTGTCCACGATATTCTCAACATTCTTCTCTGTCCACGATATTCTCAACATTCTTTTCTGTCCAAGATATTCTCAACATTCTTCTCTGTCCACGATATTCTAACATTATTCCCTGTCCACGATATTCTAACATTATTCCCTGTCCACGATATTCTAAACATTCTTCTCTGTCCACGATATTCTCAACATTATTCTCTGTCCACGATATTCTAAACATTCTTCTCTGTCCACGATATTCTCAACATTATTCTCTGTCCACGATATTCTAAACATTCTTCTCTGTCCACGATATTCTCAACATTATTCTCTGTCCACGATATTCTCAACATTCTTCTCTGTCCACGATATTCTAACATTATTCCCTGTCCACGATATTCTAACATTATTCCCTGTCCACGATATTCTAAACATTCTTCTCTTTCCACGATAATCTGAACATTCTTCTCTGTCCACGATAGTCTAAACATTCTTCTCTGCTTACAATGTTCTTAAAATGTGTCTCCACTCACGATATTATATCATTATTCTATTTGCACAATATTCTCAATATTATTCTATTTGTGCGGTATTCTAACCATTATTCTTTTATCACATTAATCTCACCATTAGTTTATTTGCACTGTATGCCCACCATTATTCTATTTGCACGATATTCTCACGATTATTCTATTTGCACGATATTCACACCATTAATATATTTGCACGATATTCTCACCATTATTATTTTTGCACGTTATTCCCACTACCATTATTCTATTTGCACGACATGTTCAACATTCTACTATTAAGCACACTATTCTATAATTTCCAATAGAAAACAATTTCTTTATCGTCTTTAGTTTCTTTGCGATGTCACTGGAACAATTATATCGATTCTTAATTAAGTTTCGCATCAGCATAGTCATCATCATCCACTGCTGTCATCGAGCGACGTGGGGAGGAACAGTGTGCTCCAGTTTGTATATATGGCACAAGGTGTTGGCACTCTTCCGAATTCCGGTCCTAAATAGTTCTGCAGTGAATAAGTGATTAGGGTTAGGGTTAGTCATATAAAATTATTCACTGCAGAACTATTTGGGACCGGAATTCGGAAGAGTGCCCAAGGTGTTTATCCCCGTGTCTGATAACATAATTTATGACTTGGTCTCTAATAATTAAGTTTGCAGTTCTTATCAGGCATAACATCTCTCAGGTGTTGAATTTGCGTAAGTGTGATTTGGATAATGTCCACGTTTGACATTGATAGCATAGGGTTAGTATGAATATGCTATTAGCAATGATAAGTAATGACGTGAATAAGATATGATAAATGTTTGACTGGTTATATTATTCTCCCATTTAATTCTAATAAATTACATCCTATTTTGTTATATTGGAATGTGTCACTTAATATTGAATACAACTTCAATAATATCCTTTTAAATCAGTAACTCGCTTAAAAATGTAATCAAACATCTAAAATTAATAATCAAGCATTTTGGTATTTGCTTTGTCACAATTCATTTAGATGATCAGGATAAAGTGCCATTACATTGTTTTTGTGTAAACATTGATAATGAAATGGTATAGCTTGTGTAAAATCACACTATAAAACATGTTATGTTTAAAGTATTTAAAGCGACATGTATTATGAATGCGTTATCATGTTAATTAGTTAGTTAGTTCGTTCGTTCGTTCGTTAGTTAGTTAGTTAGTTAGTCAGTCAATCAGTCAGTCAGTCAGTCAGTCAGTCAGTCAGTCAGTCAGTCAGTCAGTCAGTCAGTCAGTCAGTTAGTCAGTTAGTTAGTTAGTTAGTTAGTTAATAAACTGTGCCAGTGAATATCAAACAAAATGCTCCCCACTGCCCAATGTGAAAAGTGGAACATACAGGAGTCTCGGCAAGCCAACAGCTCGCATAGGTACACTGTGCATAATGACGCCGCCAGAATGCCAACACAGAAGTCCTCCATCGTCGATTTAATCGGCAGTCACCAGAAAGACTTCATTTACACGGGTTTTATCCCACATGGTTCGGTCTCATTCAGCAGGGCGACCCGCCGAAAGCGCCGCACAAAGCACGAACTCCGTAGCTTCAGCGACGACTCCCAGGAGTCTCCTGAAAAATGCACTCGTGAACCAAAAAGGAAAACCTATTAATTCAGCGATAGCCGGTCATTGTTCCGAACAAGCTGCTCACTGTGCAAACAGCGGACAGATGTAAAAGTTTACACGATTCTCACAGCTCACAGTGTTGCGCCACGCACTCACTCAGTAGCAGGGCAACGGAACCATGTACTATCAGTCCAACATGAGGAAAATTCGAATGCAAACCGTAGCCACAAGCATAATCACACCAGAGGCCTTAACGGTTCAATGCTTAACCGCAATGTTGGGGACCAGAAGTCCATACGTTATCGTGTGTCTAACGGTGACATTATTGTTGTAGTTAATTTAATGTTAGTTAGTTAGTTAGTTAGTCGCAGTTCCAACTTCACAGCAACGGGTCGTCCCCATTATGCTCCGTTCCTGTGCCAGTGAATATCACACAAAACGCTCCCCACTGCCCAATGTGAAAAGTGAAAAAGACAGGAGTCTCGACAAACAACAGTTAATTTAATGTGCTCGTGAATAGTGCAGTTATCGTGTGTGTTCTCTGACAAGAAAGGAATGTTTTGTGTGGAATGGCTCACCTCACTTCGGAGTTGACAGATTGTGAGAATTCTATGGATTTTTAGTCCTGGCCATGAGGGAGTGCGGGAGAAATTAATCGGCTGATAGGCTGGCAGGGAATGCACCTCTTGGTGGTTGATTACCTATGCACAAGGGAGAGGTGGTCGTGCGCCTGTCGGACCAGGTGGAGAAGGTGGGGGACCAGATTGAGAACCAGTGTGTGTAAAGGATGAGATTGCGGGGGGGGGGGGGGAATAGGCAGGGGTTGTGGCATAAACTCAAACCTGAGAGGGAAGACCAGGAGAACTTGTAATCAAGTGGAAACGATTAGTAGTGTGACCCTTCACTGGCTGTTGAACGAGAGGACGGAGCGCATATGGGAATGTCCTGAATGCAGTGATGTCGGTTCTTAGCTCAACTCAACTCAACTTTCTAAAACGACTAGCCGTGTTACCTGGGGTTTAGAATGTATGTTGGTCTGGTTAAGAGTATGCGCCCCTCGGTCTATGCAGAGATTTTAATGTAATAATAATTTAATAATAATTTATTAATAATTTAATAATGTAATAATAATATAATAATTTAATAATAATGACCATCATTATTTGCTTGTTATCGTCACCACCGTCACCTACTTCTACTTCTTCATCCTCTACTACTACTACTACTACTACTACTACTACTACTACTACTACTACTACTACTACTACTACTACTACTACTACTACTACTACTACTGCTACTACTACTACTACTACTGCTGCTGCTGCTGCTGCTGCTGCTGCTGCTGCTGCTGCTGCTGCTGCTGCTGCTGCTGCTGCTGCTGCTACTACTACTACTACTCACACACATTGGCACCTTGCCGTCTTGACAGACGATAGTTTGTGCTTTAAAAAGGCATAATAACTTTTACTTATGGCGATAGCGAGTGTGACTGATAAGGCCAATTTGCGCTGTAAATGTCCGTTCACAGTGGGTGCATGTGAACACGTGGTCATTTCCACCATCATGCACCATCTTACGTCTCAAACGCTTGGTGTGTGACTTTTCTGCAATAATTTTCTCCTTTGACTTTATTCCATTTCTGATATTTGCCCTCCATGCAACACGTTCAGCGGCGACTTGCTCCCAATGTGCATTATCAATGCCTGTATCAATCATGTCCCGCTTACACACATCTTTGTATCGTAGTAGAGGCCGACCCTGAGATCTCTTACCCATCTGTAATTCACCAAAAAAGATATCCTTTGGTATTCTACCATCATCCATCCGCCTAAGATGTCCTATCCATCTAAGTCTACGAAGACTGAGCATGGAATAAACTGTCACACAATCTGATCTTTCCAATACTTCAGTATTTGTGATTTTGTCTTGCCACTTAATACCAAGAATTCTTCGCAGACACCGCATATGAAAGCTGTTTAAATTGTTCTCTTGGTGTGAGTAAGTTGTCCAGGTTTCACTGCCATAGAGAAGAGTACTAAGGACACAGGCTTGATAGACAAGGACTTTTGTTTTGGCAGTAAGCTTCCTGTTCTCCCAGACTCTTTTTCTTAACCTGTTCATTGTTGTTGCTGCCTTACCAATCCGGATGTTGATTTCCTGATCTAGGGATAATTTGCTATTTACCACCGATCCTAGATATGTAAAATGGTCTACTATCTCTAGTTCGGCGTCGTCAATAAAGATTGATGGTACCCCATGTGCACCTTGTGACATAATCTGTGTCTTCTTTTTGCTAATTGTTAAACCAAATTCAGAACAAGCATTGGAGAATGCAGATAGTAGACATTGCAATTCTTCCTCAGAGTGGGTCGTAACTGCAGCATCATCTGCAAATAGCAACTCTCTGATCAGTACCCTCCTAATTTTGGTCTTAGCCTTCAATCTCTGAGCATTGTAGAGGCCGCCATCTGAGCGTGAGTGAATGTATATACCACCATCCTGATCACGAAATGCATATTTCAGTAGAAGTGAAAAGTATATTCCAAAGAGGGTGGGAGCTAGTACACAACCTTGCTTAACTCCACTCTTGATTTCAAATTCTTCAGAAGTTGCACCATCAAACTTGATTATACCCTTCATGCCTGTGTGGAACGATTCCACAATGGACAGAAGAGTTGGTGGGCAGCCAATCTTCTTTAGTGCCTTGAACAGACCCTCACGACTGACCAAATCAAATGCCTTTGTGAGGTCGATGAAGGCAATAAACAGTGGTTGATTCTGTTCACGGCATTTTTCTTGCATTTGTCGCAATGAGAATATCATATCAGTGGTAGACCGGTTCTGTCGAAAGCCACACTGTGATTCGGGGTAGACTTGATCTCCTAGGACTTGAAGTCTGCGCAGAACAATTCTGGCAAATACTTTTCCAACAATACACAGAAGTGAGATACCCCTATAGTTGTTGCAGTCGCTCCGATCGCCCTTGTTCTTGTACAGTGTTATGATGCTTGAATCTTTGAAATCCTGTGGGACTTGTCCTTCACGCCAGCATAGCTCTATTAGCTGGTGGATCTGTATAGTGA